>JANBXA010000103.1:20822500-20995000 GCA_030556225.1 Cricetiscus sungorus
TGTTTAGGTGTCATGACAAGAATGCACCACTTACACATTTCAGATGAGCACAGGGTTTTAAACTTGCTTCTGAAAGGCTGAAGGAGGCGCCTCTGTCGCATTGTTGCTCTAGGGTGTATCTTATCAGCCACTCCCAAAGGTCTCTTCCCAAATCCCAAACTATAAATTAGCCTTAAATCACTGCATTCCAAAATATGAGGCAGTATATTCTGGGAGAGCAGTTTGCGGTTCCACATTGCAGACTATAGTTCATGTGTTAATCGCCTTGAGAAACACTACGGCTCTCCTATAGCATAAGCGGCTCAGACAGCATTAGAGGGATGCCACTCATCTTAACTAGACAAACACCTAGGCATTTCCACTGTAGTTATTAAAAGTGAGTAAAAGTTACACTCAGACAGATTGTTCATTTCAGTCTTATTCCTTTTTTGTTTGCTTGTTTGTTTAGGCTAATTACTGCCCCTTCTGAGCCTTAGTTTACTGTTCTGTGAAACAGGCATATAGTGAAACCATTCAGAATTAATTAATGCCCATTCAGTGTATTATGAAGTTAGTGTAAAATAAACATCAAAAGTGGTATCATTTGGCAGTTGGCACAGTAATAGCATTTCTATAATAACATAATCAGTTGCAGTATAGTCACTTTATTTATACTTTAATTTAGCTTATCCTTCAAAGTATAAGAATTAGTCCTTTAAACAATATTACCATGACAGTTTAAATTAACCCTCACAGTACATATCAGGAACACTACATTTCCACAAGTTGTTTCATTAGATGGTATAGGCAGGGATGATGCTGCCCTGACTATTTATAAATCTGTCAACATTTGTTATGCTGAGTTTGTTACTGAAACTACTATTGCCGAATGCACAACCCAACTAGGAGTGTCAGCACTCGGGAAGCTGGTGCAAGAGGGTCGGGATGATATTTTAGGTGGTGTGGTAAGACAGGGTCTCAAAAAATACATCAAGAAATAAGAGTGATACTTGCAAAGAACGGTAAACAAAGTGGAGAGTCACCAGTAAATAAGTGGTAACAAAATGCAGTAAAATCATAGCCAGTGTGAGTTCTTCCCAAAGCAGGATGCAGAGTAAACCAAGATACTTAACCAGAAGTCAAGGAGTCCTGCAGAGCTGTTTAGAAACGTATCCTACAGCTTTGGAGGTGAGGAGAGCACACAGCCATAAATAGATATTGCTGAAAAATACTTCCTTTCATGGGGTTTACAATGAATGAAAATATCAGAAAACATCTACAAAGCGCTCTCTCTGGGAGAAGGACTATGGTTGTAGGTGGTTTCATTTTTTACTTCCCCTTTCTTTTCTTTCTGCTTACTGACATTTTTGAAATTTCTGTCATCAAAATGTTTATTTTGTACTAAGAAATACACAAAGGAAGTCATTTAAAAATAATTCCTGATGTCTTCTTGCTTTGGTACAGATGGAGACAGTGGACACTTGCTACTTCAATCTGTCTTTGTTTGCAGCAGATGGTTTAGACAATCCTTTAAAGGCCAGCGTAGCTTTCAGTCGACGCTTGTAGCACCTCTCATCAGAAACACCTTCCTCAAATAGCCATGACCCTCATTTTGGAACTTCAGTGGAGCGAGCCCGTGTATGTGTGTGCGTGTGTGTGTGTGTGTGTGTGTGTGTGTGTGTGCGCGTGTGTGTGTGTACACGTGTGCGCGCATGTGTGTCATGTCCTTCTGTTCATTACATTTCTCCCCACAAAATATGGCATCGTGATTCTGCAGAGATGTACACAAAAGCTCCTTTTTCCTCTCCAGCATCCATGTATGCATAAAGTGGAGATCAGTTTTCTTCTAGACCATGTGAATAGGAAATGTGGATACAGGAAGCTGACATAATTGGGAGTTCCAGGAAGAAAAAAAAAAAAAAAAAAAGGAACCGTAAAATAGATAACACACTCAATTTAAGTTAGATGTAAATGAGGCATAATGGTTCAAATAATCAGTGAGAGGTGATATCTTTGTCCAAATTTGGAGACAGGCAGTGAGAAGAGAAGAAAATGGAGGTGAACCCCAGTATGGGAAGGGTCAGAAAGGACACGGGTAGTGTCTCTGTGTTCTCTCCCTGCTACCGAATCTTGAGGGCTGTTAGGTTTTCTGGATAGAATCAGATGTTTAAGGAGGAATAAAGTCTGGCAGGCTTTTGGGGTACCGTTCACTATGAAAGATCATCTTAGAGTAATCAGAAATAGTCTTTTTGCATGAATTTAGTGTTTTCTAGAGCTTTGGGGTGAGTATCCGTGATCTTCCTAGTTCAAGACTGTCTGGGGCAACTTCACCAGCTACAGCACCACAAACTGTCAGAACTTAAAATGATCTCACTTGCCTCACTGAAAATTGCAGGCACACATCTCATGTTAAAAGCAAGGCTTGAGAAGTAATGTTCCTTGGTTTCTTCAGGCCTACAATATTGTCACTGGACCCGGCTGTCCCTGCAACTATTAACAAAAAGGAAGTGCCAACCCATAATGTGCCTAGGGTTGGTCTGCCTGAGTACCTAGGTTCATAATCAGCCCCATGCAAACGTTCTGTTTTCTCCTCAGCCACGTGGGATATCTCAGAGACACTTTGATTTCTTCAGATATCCCAAGTTTGGTGACTTCAGTCAACCAGTCATGGCTTTAATTGCACCTGTCACTGCTTTGCCATTGATGAGCTTGGTTCTGGGGTTCTGATCAGCACTCTTTCCAGGCAAGGACTTGCACAGAAGGAGAGGTTCCAGCCCCTTTCAAAGGCAAGGTTTCAGTCCACTAACTTCTTAATGGAAGTAAATATGGCAGTAAGGGTTTGATACAAAGGGCAGCAAATACACAGACAACTCTACCACAATGTCTAAAGGCTCGTCAGAACTCGAAAGCGCACATTATAATACAGCATATACTTACTTGACTTAGAATATTAAAAGATAAGCCTATGACACGAGAAGAGTGTAAGTAGCTTAAATATAGTTTCCTCTTGAAGCGGGATCAACAATGGTATGGTTTCTGTCCAATCTATCTCCAACAGCAATAAGGATCTTAGTAATTAGTTTATGTTCTGATAGCAGTTGACTAGATATCTAGTGAAATATAGTGCATACTGCTTTTATCTGAAAACTTTAACAATATTACTAAAGTTTTGGAAAAGGGAACAAATAAAACTCATTTTTTTTTTTTACCAAGATAAGTATAATAGCAATGAAGACACGTCAGTGTATTAGTTACTTTTCTTTGCGGTGACCTAGGCAACTTAGAGAAGAAGGTTTATTTGGGATTATGGGTCCATGATGGTTGAGTACAGGCAGCCAGTGGCAGGCATGGTGGCTAGAGCAACATGCTCACATCTTGAACCTCAAGCATGATCAGAAATGTCGTAAGATATTTGATTACACTGTGTTAAAAATGATATGTCATCATGATTGGTTTGATAAAAAGCTAAATGTACAATAGCTAGACAGGAGGAACAGGCGGCGAGAGCTCTGGGAAGGAGACAGGGGGAGTCGTCAGCTGGATACAGAGGAAGCAGGGCATGCAGGGGGAGAGTTAAAAGTCGGGAGCTTCGTGTCAGCATGGAGATTAATAGAAATAGGGTAATTTAAGTTATAAGAGCTAGTAAGGAACAAGCCTAAGCTAGGGCTAAGCTTTCATGACTAGTGAGAAGTCTCCGAGCCGTTATTTGAGAGCTGGCTGGCAGAACAGAGCCTGTAAACTCTCAAAGCTCCCGCTCCAGCCACACCCTTCCTCAAACAAACATACACTGCCACAAAGCTCCCAATCCCCGCTCTTGACTGGAAACCACGTAGGGAATATCTCATTGAAACCACAACTACATTTTCACACCTGGTTCATAACATGCTTTATAACTCCCCAGAAGTGTTCATATATAATCTGCCCTTCATTTCCAAATAAAATTCAGCGTATGGGGACCTGGAGAGATAGATGGTTCTAGACCTATCACTTTTAGAAGAGTCAAAGAGAGTGAGTGATGAGTGTCCCAGGTCTGTCATCCTCTGCAATTCTGTGTGGGTATTATTTTCCACTGAGGAGCAGAAGCAGAGGCAGGAACCCCGTATCACAAAGATAAGACTTAGTAGAAACCTCATATCCGTTCAAAGTCTCCTGAGGGGAGGGAAGTTTTGATCACGTGGGCAGCAGGTCATTAGCAAATCATCAGCTCTGTATCATCAGGGTAACAGTCAGTGAGAGATACGCCAGTACTGGCGAGCTGTGTGCCTGCAGGGCATGGCTCTACGTCATGAAATGGGTTACGCTCCTTCATGTGAGTCAGGGAAGAAAACGGGGCCAAACTGTGTCATTGGAGGGACGAAAGACAGCCTTCATAGATACCACCACTGGTCCATTTATTTTCAAACCATGAAACAGCATTGCAAAACATATCTTAGGTGAACCGTCTGGACAGATGTGTGGGACAGGAGCATCTAGGTAGAGACAGAGGTCCAAGCCTCCATTTTATTTCATTTTGCTTTTTAACAATTATATGACATCTACATAAGCAATAAATATTTTGGCATGCATTTACAGTTTCTCACCTCAAGCAAAATGTGCTACTAAAATAAACATGCTCATTGTATCTAAGGCCCACACAAGCCAGAAATCCATGCACTTATTTAAAAACACAAACAAAGCCAAAGAATGCTGCTCTAATGTAAACTGCAAAATGTTTGGTAGGATGTTAAGACAAACACAATGTGAAGAAAATACAATTTTATATATTTGGATATTACCCAAATTGTGGCTTCCCCTTCCCTGCATACCATCTCTGAAAGTTTATAGATATTTGTTGTCTCACAGCAGATGTCTAGAACAAATATTAAGTAAAGGGAAATGTATATGATCTCTCCCATTTTAGTTTTTTTTTTTTAAAGTAGGAAGATTGACTAGATATTAACACAAATGGGTTTAAATGTGAAGCTGCCATAAAGGCAGGAACATAAATGTAATTCTCCCAGCCGCTATTTTGATGCACATTTTTGATTCCATGAATATTTTATGAAATGGCCCAAACTAAAGCCATATAACATTCCTGCATTACTGATGCTTGCGCCCGTAAGCTACGAACATTAGAGGCATGATTGAATGCATTAAAATGAACTCATTCAGCAGTGCATTGATTACTTGAAGGGGGAGGGAAACAAGAAAAAGGAAGGAGAAAGAAAGAAAAAGAAGTTGCTTCAATTCAGGAAAAGGGCAGACACTTGGAGTGTGACAGACAGTGGGGCGAGGGCGAACACCAATGCAATAACATTTCATAAAGTGAGGCTCTGTAATGCCAGCCCTGGCTTTAATTAGGCAAGGCGTTAATTATGTCCAAAGATGGCTGCTGAGATTGTGCAAGTAATTTAAAATGTCACAGTCCCTAAGATGTGGAGGCCTGGCCTGCTTTAGCTCCATTCATCAGCAAGTCTGAGAGCAACTAATTATTTCTTTTTCTATCAACTTGTACGTTTGCCAGTAAAAACAACGCTGCAAAAACAATCACATGAAAATAATTTGACAGGTCCAAGAGGCCTGTCCTTGGTGACTCGGGCATACGTCATAAGCATGGTTAGTTCTAAATTGTACACGTTTGTTGAAGACTTTAGGGAAATATTCCACTTTAGTTTAAAACAACAACCCAAGGAACAATAAAGCTTTATGTATATTATGTTGCATTTTAATCTGGAGCTACTGGCCATCTTTGACATAAGTTACTATCCTGTACTTATGTAGACATAAGATGTGCTAGAAGCAATATTGAACAGTAGCAAAGAGAGAAAAATGTTACTGCCCTGGTATAAAAACAAAAGACATTGCTTTCCATTTTGGCTTAACTGCAAAAGCAATTTACATCATCTTTCCATATTTACATTCAATTATAATCCTTATAATGACACTACACATGCTGACAAAGCTGAGGCTCACCATCCTGCCGATGGGAACAACGGATTTCCATCGCTAATCTCCTGTTGGGGGACATTTGCTGTTTACTCTAATCCACTGTACACCATGGCAAAATGGAATGCCAGAGGACAAAGGTTTGCTTCCACAACTCAATAACATCCCTAATAAGCAGGACAGAAAATGTGCCCATAACTTTCAATGAGTTACTGTGAGATGTATGGAGGATAAGAGAGCTGTTTTTTGGGTTTTGTTTTCCAACTCAGATTTCAGATGGGATTGTGTGTGTGTGTGTGTGTTTGTGTTCATCTGTATATGTGTGTTTGTGTCTGTATATGTTTATTATGTGTGTTTTGGGGTGTGTATATTTCTCTCTCTCTCTCTCTCTCTCTCTCTCTCTCTCTGTGTGTGTGTGTGTGTGTGTGTGTGTGTGTGTGTGTGTGTGTGTGTGTTGGAGAGTGAGTGGGGATACTCACAAAGGCTTTTATTATGATGATGGAAAAGCTGGATTAGGATAAAGTCTGCCTTGAACTTCAGAGACCCTACCCTGGAGGAAGTATTGTTAACAGTTGTTATTTTGGTATATAGGTAGCCCAACTGTAGTCAATACACTCATGTCACTGCTAAATACCAAGAGGTGCTGTCTCAATTTGGGGATTTTAGGCTATGGGTTAGATATGAAGCATTCCCTCTCCCCCTCTCCACAAAGACTTGCTTATTAGCTCTTGGCTTTGGAGGAAGAGATCCCTTGAGTTTGTCCTAATCAAAGACTGATCCCTTGGTAGATTCACACTATAATAGTATGATTTGGAAGTGGCCTCTAATTGGAGGAATTAGGGTCCTAGGGACACTGAAAGGTACATCTTGCCCTTGGTCCCTACTGTTTTTCCCTCTGCTTCCTGGCTTCCTTGAAGTGAGTAGCTCAGCTTCTTGTTGCACTTTCTAACATGAGGTACTACTTCACTTCAGGCCCAAAGCAGAGAAACTTCTGCAGCGCTGATCCTAGACAAGCTGTTATCTTTAAACTGTTTCTCTCAGGTGTTTATCACACTGCTAAGAAGTCTGAGTAATACATTTCCTTTGCATAAGCTGAAGATGTCAAATTGCCTCAGAATTAAAAAAACAAAAAACAAAAATCATATAACACGGGGTTCAACCACTCATCACACCTGGTGTGATGGTATACAGCTGTAATCCCAGCCCTTGGAAGGCAGAGGCAGGAGAATTAGAAGGATCAGGAGTTCAAGCTCAGCCATAGCTACATAGGGAATTTGAGGATAGTCTGGGCTACATGAGACTCCATCTCAAAAACAAAGGTAAGGCATTTATAGAATTTGTACACAGGAAATTAATATTTCTCATTAATAAACCGTGTAGACGTTCCAGTTTTCTTCATATAGCGCATTTTACTTTCTTGTTTTTACCTCATTTAAAAATCCCAATTATAGTTTTAAAGTCTTCTTAAAGAAAGAAAGAAACAAACAAAATAGCAGGAATTTAACCCAGTAATTTGTGCATAGCAGGCAGGTCCTGTACACGCTCCAGCACTCCAACTCCCTGAGGAGGCAGTGTTGTTAGGCACACGAGTCTGCAGATAAAGGCCCCTTACTGGCTTTGGCACTAATGAGTGGCATTTCATAGTTTTAATAGCATCATTCTTACCTGCAATCCACGGTGCTCATGACTTTAAATAAACTATATTCAGCCTGGTTTGAACATTTTTATATGAGCAAAGAGCAAGATGTGGACGACTCTCTACTAGACTCATCAATGGCACGTGAGAGAGGGGGTAGGTGAGAGGGAGTGCTGTCTTTCATCCTTCGTGAGGTGGATAGTGAGCATGCTGTTTGGGATATTACAAAGGAAAATCCAACAAACACACTAAAACTGTTTGACTTAGGTGAGCACGAAGGAGATAAACCACATAGTTGGACACTTAGTAGTTGCTAGTAAATGACAGTTCTCTTCTCTCTCTCTCTCCTTTCTTCCCTCTTTCCCTTCCTCTCTCATTTGACCCAAAGGCATTAGCGTCTATAGCACCTTAGAGCTACAGTAACAGCCATAGTGACTGTCTTGCTTGTTGCTCATGGGCAAGGCTGGTGGAGAAGACAGCCTTGATTTCAGGTTTGAACCTCACCATCAGGATAAAATCACCCCTTCACAGAGCCTGCTGGCCATTGCTCTGAAACCCAACACCAGCCCCACTCAGTTGAGCTGCAGCTTTTGCAGAAAGGATGGAATCAGCCCCATGTGGATGGCTGCCCTTTACAGGCGCTCAGTAACTTTGCTACAAGGTTGTCTGTGTTTTAATTCATTTGGCTATTGTCAGTTTCCCCCTTCCCTCTTCTCCACTCACTTCCCTGCCTGTCCTTTTCTCCTTTCCGATCTTTGATATGAGTGTCCCCTTTCCTACTGAATGCTGTTGAATACACTAATTGGAAAGCATTGTGCTCCCTTGGTCCTTGGTAGAAAACCTCTGTGGCCAGAGTTTTGGGGCTTTGCTTCTCAGTGGCAGAAGTAACACAGGCCCAGAGCAGTCATCGGCTGCAGAGATGGCTGCAGGTGTGGTGCAGCCAGCCAAGGCCTCCTTGCAAAGCTTTCACACAAAAAACCATGCTGCAGAGCCAGCATCTCTGAACCAGGCAAGCTTTCCTCTCTGTGCTACTCGTTAAGCAGTAAATAATTAAAAACACCCTGAAAAAGACAGGTAAAATACAAGCCACAATGTCAGTAACACAGACATGAAAGAGAAAGGGGAAGAAAACGAATTGAAAAAAAAAGCAATGAAATAATTCATTTGAAGCTTTAATAAAGTTTCATTTGCAGTCTTGTTTAAAGATATATCAGACTTCAGGGATGTAACCTAATTACATTTTTATTCTAAGTTCCATTCAAAGATCTCGGACTTTGATTCTTTTACACAGATCAAACATGGTATAATTTTCTCTTGGCTATCAATACTTAAAAAGGATCACTTCATTAAATACTGCGAGGTCTTCTGGGTGTGTACACAGAATAGATGGGTAAGAAACTGACACCACCCAAAAGAGGACGATTAATCCATACACAAGCAGCGATGTGAATCCAATTGGTTTCTTTAGAAAAGTTTGAGAACTGAGTTCACATTTATGGAACTTTGAGGAGCCTCAGTTTTCAGCAGTGTCTGGTCAGGTGGATCTTGGAGAATGTATGGTAGGAATTATACCCTCAATTAATTCCTGGTAAAAATGAAGTGTGTGATCAAAGAGGTGGCAGTCTTGAGTCTGTCAGTGACACAGCTACCCCACAGAGGAGTTTTATACAGTCCTGCTGCCCCATGCTCTAGCTCTCTGGGAGTGTAGGGTCCCCAGGGTTCACTTCACATGCCTGTTTGCATGGGCCTGTGCCTTCTCTCATCAGGAAACAGAGCCACTCCTGGGATGCTGTCCTCCAAAAGACATTTAAGATACACACTTCTGGATTTACTTATTTTACCTATCTGGAGGCTAGGATTGAACCCAGGCTTTCACGCAAGCTAGGTAAGCACTCTGACAACTGAACAACTTCTCAAGTCCTGGAGTTTATTTTTAAACTATGAAGCAGGAAGGAAAATTCTCCAGAAACCGGCTTAGTTGTGCAACAGGTGTAGCTAGGACTCAGCTACACTGATAGGAAAACCTACAGAGAGCTTCAAAAGGTCTTCTGGGAGATTGTTTTTTATTTTTTCCCCTCCTTTGATACCTGCAATGCCCACAAATACATTTATGTTTACAAGACTAATGCTTTGAACATAGTAAAAATGGCCATCCTACCAAAAACAATCTACAGATTTGATACAATCTCTATCAAAATTCCAACACAGTTCTTTATAGACCTTGAAAGGACAATGCACAATTTCATATGGACAAACAAAAAAAACCAGGATAGCCAAAACAATCCTCAACCATAAAAGACCTTCCAGAGGTATCACCATCTGTGGTTTATAGCTCTACTACAGAGATATAGAAATAAAAATAGCAGGACATTGGCATAAAAACAGACAGGTGGGTGAATGGAATTCAATCTAAGACCCAGATGTAAATACACACACCCATGGACACCCAATTTTTGATAAAGAAGCCAGAAATACACAATGGAAAAAAGACATCTTAAACAAATGGCACTGGTCTAACTGCATGTAGAAGAGTGCAGATAGATCCATACCTGTCATCCTGCACAAACTCAAGACCAAGTGGATCAAAGACCTCATCATAAAACCAGATACACTGAGCATCTGAGCATGATAAAAGAGACTGTGGGGAATAGCCTTTAACACATGGGCACAGGAGACAACTTCCGATACACCCATAGCCCAGGCATTATGATCAAAAAAAAAAAAAAAAAAAAAGGGGGGGGGACCTCATGAAACTTAAAAAGCTTCCCTAAGGCAAAAAAGACTATCAATAGGATAAAATGGCAGCTTATAGAATGGGAAAAGATTTTCATCAACGCCACATCCAATGGATCATTAATATCTGAAATTTATAAAGAACCCAAGAGACTAGACATCAAAAAAACTAAATGATTCAATTAAAAATGGGGTACAGATTTAACAGAGAATTCTCAAATGACTGAGAAACACTTAAAGTAATGTTCAATATCCTTCAGCCATCAGGGGAATGCAAACCAAAACAACTATGAGATTCCATCTTACACCTGTCAGAATATCCAAGATCAACAACATGCTGGAGAGGGGTTGGAGCAAAGCAAACACTGCCCTATGCTGGTGGCAGTGCAAACTTGTACGGCCACTATCCCTATGGCAGTTCCTCAGAAAATTAGGCATCTATCTACCCTAAGACCCAGCTTTACCACTCTCAGTTATATACCCAAAGGATGCTCCAGCCTATCACAAGGACACTTACTCAATTGTAGTCATAGCAGCTTTATTTATAATGGCCAGAAACTGCGAACAACCTAGATGCCCCTCACCTGAAGAATTGATAAAGAAAATGTGGTACATTTACACAGCAGAGTATTACTTAGCTGTGGAAAAGCAATGGCATCAGGAAATTTGCAAGAAAATAGATGAGACTAGGAAAAAATTCATTCTGAATGAAGCAAGCCAGATACGAAAAGAAAACATGATATGTACTTACTTATAAGTTGACATTAGCTATTAAGAGAGGCTAAGTAATGAGAGGGTAGGGAGGGGCGTGGATCTCTTAGGGAAAGGGAAATAGAATAGATTTTGTGTATAGACTGGGGTGGGTGGGAATTGAACAGGAGATGTCATGTCGGAGAGGGAGAGAGTGTATGAGAGGCAAGGGTAACCATGGGGCATTGAGGGGGGCACTGTGGAAACCAGTGCAGTGAGACTCGCTGGAACCTATGAGGGTGACCCTAGAGAGGACTTCTAGTAACAGAGGAGCTTTAGCCTGAACCACGCATTTTCTGTACGAGGGCACCAACCCAGCAATAAACCTTCAGTCTATAACCGGTCCTGCGTGCAGGGTGTGCTAGGGTGGCTTGGAGCTTGTGGGATGGCCAAGTAAGATTTGTCTAACATGGGCTCACACTACAAGAGGGAGCCCATGCCTGACACTTCTAGGCTAGCCAGGAGCTGGAAGCTGGAGAGTCCAGAGGCCTAGGGTAGAACCAAAAATAACAGGAAAAAAAAAAGTCAACGAAAATGATCCCCAACAAAATCCTGCTATACTCAGATAGATGGCTGCCTACCCCAATCCCAATGGTAATCAGAGAGGCTTATGCAGCACCTGATGGGAGCAGATGCAGAGACCAAACATTAGGCAAAGATTAGGGAACCCTACAGAAGAGGAGGAGGAAGGTTGTAGGAGCCAGAGGGCTAGAGGACACCAAGAGGACACTGCCCAGAGAACTAACTAAGCAGGACACACGGGGCCTCACAGAGACTGAAGCGGCAATTAGGGAGCCTGCATGGGCCTGCAGTCGGTCCTCTGCATATGCACCGTGGTTGTTCAGCTTGGTGTTTTGTGGGACTACTAAAAGTGGGAGTGGGGTGTCTTTGACTCTTTTGTTTGCTCTTGGATGCCTTTTCCTCCTTCTGGGTTGTCTTGTACAGCCTTGCTATGAGGGCTTGTGTCTTGTCTTATTACATCTTGTTATTCCGTGTACGGTTGATATCTCTGGGAGGCCTACGCTTTTCTGAAAGGAAACGGAAGAGAGGGTAGATGGAGTGGGGGTTGGGAGGAGTGGAGAGAGGGGAGGTTGTAGTCGAGATGTATTATATGAGAGAATAATAATAATAAAAAGACTGATGCTGTGGTAAAAAGGTCTTTGCCACTTTAAGAGCCCTTTTCTCTTGTATGTAAGGGAGGCTTCACCATCACAAATTTTTAAATTGATGGCAATTTAAATGACGAATAAAGTCTTTCAGTGCCCCAAATACTCCTATAATGCCTGTCAGCAATCTATTAACAGCAAATAACTGTTGTTCTGACTACTGTCAGCACATAAATAAAACCCTAGGACTTAGAGATATGTAACACTCTACTTAAGGTGACAGGTTCATGTAAGTTTACCAGTGACTTGCTTGATTCTAACCCCAAAGCCTTGAGTCCCAGGGACTCTGTGTATTCTGGGTAAACCTAGATGGTGACAATTATCCTCTCTGCAACCCGATACAAAGGAACTTTGAAACTAGAACTCAACAAAACAGAAAGGCAGCTTTTATCAAGATACATGTGTGCAAAAACATATCAGAACTGAAACATTTTGGGGAAATCTTAAAATGTTTATTCAATCAACATGCCAACACTTCCATGCCTTGTAAATGTCTCCACCCCAGACTTTTCTGCCCTGTTCTGGGTTATTCTAGTCACAGTGAGTAAGTAGCCTAATTCCCACTTGTGTTCCAGAGC
This sequence comes from Cricetiscus sungorus, assembly GCA_030556225.1. Lineage (NCBI taxonomy): Eukaryota > Metazoa > Chordata > Mammalia > Rodentia > Cricetidae > Cricetiscus > Cricetiscus sungorus. The sequence continues at coordinate 20,835,268 of JANBXA010000103.1, forward strand.
AGGGCAGGAAACCTTGTCTCCTATAGGAAGCCACCCAAGCCCTCCTGCTCCCACTAACTTGCTTTCCCAATCTTTTTCCTCTTCCACTTTGCTCTGTCTCTGGAAGAGTTCTGTGTTGTACTAATTTTCAGAGAGCTAGCTTTTGTAAAGAATCATTTTTTCAAAATTTACATTGATGCGTGTATCTGTACTACATGAGTACGCTGCCTGAAGAGGTCAAAAGAGGGTTTCAACATCTTGGAACTAGATTTATAGATGATTATGAGCCACCATGTGGGTGCTGCAACCAAACCCAGGTCCTCTGCAAGAACAAGTATTCTTGACACAGAACTGTCTCTCAAGCCTTAAAAAAAATGGGCTAGAGAGATGACTCAGAAGTTAAGAGCACAGGCTGCTGCTCTTCCGGAGGTCCTGAGTTCAATTCCCAGCAACCACATAGTGGCTCACAACCATCTATGATTATGTATACATAATCAATAAATCTTAAAAAAACAACAGTAACAACACTTACAATGTGCCATCTGGATATTCCAGAGGGTAGCATGTATTGAACAATAAGAGGGTTTAGGGCTGGTGCCTAGTGCGGTATGGTGTGTTTACTAATACTACACTGGATTCCTGGGCTGGGTTAGGGCGGAGCACAGAATAGAGAAGACAAATTGTTTGACCAGTCAACAAATAGAACTTGAAAAGTGAGATAAAACATTTATATTTTTGCTGGGCAGTGGTGGTGCAGCACTCAGGAGGCAGAGGCAGATGAATCTTTATGAGTTCAAGGCTAGTCTAGTCTAGTCTACAGAGTGAGTTCTAGGATAGCCAGGGCTACTCAGAGAAACTGTGTATTGAAAAAACAAAAACAATCAACAACTCCCCAAACATTTACATTTTTAATTTTATTTGCCCCCATCCTCTTTCAGACACTTTTTCCTTTTTCTTTTTTCCTCCTTCTTTCTTTTTTCTTTTCTTTTCTTTTTCTTTCTTTCTTTTTCTTTTCTCTTCTTTTCTTTTCTTTTTTTTTTTTTTTTGAGACAGGGTTTCTTTGTGTAGCTTTGGAGCTTGTCCTGGAACTCGCTCTGTATACCAGGCTAACCTTGAACTCAAAGAGATTCACCTGCCTCTGCCTCTAGAGTGCTGAGATTGAAGGCCCGTGCAACCAATGCCTGGCCAACCATTCCTTATTATAATTTTTTATAAGCATAAGTCAAGGACAAAATACTACCAAAGGGAACTTTGCAAGGTGACTGTTGAACATCTGCTCTGGGAGGTGGTGGAGAGCAGGGAAGGAACACTGACCTGGTGTCTGAAAACACAGGTTCCCCTCCTGGCTCTGACAGAAAGTTGTCAGCTAATATTATTCCAGCTTAAAATGGAAGGCAACCCTGAGTATGTAGTATGGATGAACCTTGGACATCATGCCATGGGAAAGATGGCAGTCACAGAAGAACAGAGGGTGCAATTGTGTGTACATAAAGAATCAAACCAAACACTTCTGGAAGAAAGAGCAGAATGGGGCTGGGCAATCAGGTGACCTAGGGGTCCCCAACCAACAGAGACAAAGTTCTGACAGTCCTGGACACTCCATAGGGCATTGGGCCTGTAGCTTTCAGTGCTGTTTTTATGAATTTGTCTGTTAAGAAACTAGATCTCAAATTTGGTATTAACTGCAATAAGATAAAATTACAAACATATTTTTGAAAAGGAAAACCTCAATCACTCATTGTCCTGGTTTGTGCATCTTTATAATGGGAATGGTATCACCTACCTTATAAGTGAGGGAAAACATGGCATGTTTACACACCAGTATCTTTGCTTCTGTCATTCTGTGTATTGAAGAAGATACATCTGACTCACTCTGTTTGTCCAAATTCTATTCCTTTTCTTTTTTTTTTTTATTAACCTAGTATTTTTATTGATTATTTGGGAATATCACATAATGTATCTTGATCATTCTTAATTCCTGGTCCTCCCAGGTCTGCCCCCCCTCTTCTGTCCTTCCCACTAGGAAAAGATTAAAAAATACAAGTCCAATTTGTATTGTTCATGTAGTCACTGGATCATGTAAGCCCACATATTCCTGTTATTTAGGCGACCTACTTAGCAATATTTTGCTATGGAAGCCCCAGAAAATCAATACAGCACAATGACAAAGATTTCTTTAAGTAACAAAAGATATTGCTTCAGGGAAAAACAGTATGTCAAGGATCTACTCAGTGCTCATGAAGAATGTGATACTCATTTTATACATGCCATATAGTGCAACCATGTGGGGAGTGATCAATTGAATAGTATCTAAACCAACACAAAATGACTTTCAAAAACTCTTTAGTGTCTCATATACATAATCCCTTCTTAGCATTTTGGCTTTTCATTTTATTACATATTCTGTTATAAATGTAATTTTATTTTTATTCTTTAACATTTGAAGTGAAGTTGATTATCGTGGTATTCAGTTCCAAAAAAAATCCTTTAAAATATAATCATTTAATATAACCAAAGATGTCACATCAAAATTGATAGAAACTTCATTGTAATTCCTTATTTGTCATGGGATAACATTTGCCAGTTTATTAGAAAAACAACCTTAATAACTAAAAGACATGCAAAGGATATATCAGTTTTTAGTGTGGTATTTTATTTTCTCTTTCATTTTATTAAAAATTAATAGAGATGTAAGTGCTGTTGAGAGGATTTAAAGCCCTTCAGATGTATGAGATCTGAACTTGGGAGGCCTCTAGAGAAGGGTGTTGAAGCAGAGTGATGGGGGACTCACTTTGCAGGGTGAGCGAGCCCTTTTATAGTGTTAGAACTGATTGCGCTCTCTCTGTCTCTCTGTCTCTGTCTCTCTCTCTCCGTGTGTGTGTGTGTGTGTGTGTGTGTGTGTGTGTGTGTGTGTGTGTGTGTTTTCAGTTAGAGCAAAACCAACTATTTGAGAACTGTCAGAGACATGATAAAAAAAAAGGATAGAAGATTTTAAGAGGTGATGATGTCGACTGAAGAACTTCTAGAGGCCCCAGCCTAGGATCATGGAGTAGAAGAGTGTGAGACCGAGGTGCCAGAAACATGAATTCCATGTATAAAGTGAATGGTCATCACATAGTAAAGAAAGACTGATTTTGAGAGGCCTTAAATATCAGATGAAAATATGAAATAAAAATAACAGTTGGATGGTCAGGTGAGATACTCAGCAAGTAAAAGCAAGCGAGGCTGATAACACAAGTTCAATCCCAAGGGCTCACACGTAGGAAGGGAAGAACCACCTCTTTTAAGTCCCCCCTGACCACCACTCATGTCCTATGACATGCGTACATTCACACAAACACACAGAACATATGTGTTAAAATATCAGCGAACGTCTGCATTTTCATACATGGAGGTTCGAATTAATGATAGTTGGCAGGTATTGGGTCTGGGCTTAGGTGGCATCAAACTAAAAAGTGAAGCTTGCTTTTAGAGGCTTTAAGCTGAGCGCACGAGGCTCCTTTGCTAACTCTACTCACTAACTCTGGAGAGTGGGTACGTTATTTCCTCGCCGAGTACTGACTTCCTTGTCTCCAATGGGAGGTTGGCACACAGAGCATCTACTCTTAGCTTGTCCTCTGGTTTCTATGAATACATACACCACCTCGTTTACTTATTGGGGTGAAAAAACATTTTTATGAGAAGTGGAGCTAGAGCTTTACATTAATTTTATGCTTCTCTTAGTTTTGACCTTCTAAGATTTTTAAATTTTTATTTACTTACGTGTGTGTGTGTGTGTGTGTGTGTGTGTGTGTTTGTGAACATATGCCATGTGTGTGCAGCTGTCAGCAGAGGCCAGAAGAGAGCATAGAACATATCATTAAACACTTAGTTATCTCTCCAGGCCCACAAATTATTTTTTTTATAACACCAAAGTGTTTGAATGATTTACTTTATGAAATCTTCCATGTTGGGGCTGGGCAGATGGCTCAGTGATTAAGAGTGCATGCTATTCTTGCAAAGGCCCCACTGGTGGTTTTTAGCACCAGTGTCAACTCACAATTACTTGGGACCTTTGCTCCACGGTGTTTAACACCACTTGTCTCCTTGGGCATGCATACTCAAGGTGCAAATAAACTCACACACAGACATTCACATACACACAAATTTTAAAAAACAAACAAAAAACAAAACAAAAAAACAGCATTGGTCTTTTCCATGTTTATTACCTGTTAAATTGAATTATTTTCTTTCAATTATTTATTCTTTTAGTTCAGTTCCTAGTTAGTGGCTTTTCTCATCAACTTGTAAATGTCCTTTACCTAAGAATGTTAATTGATTAATTTATTGTTTAATTAATTCATTTATTAATTCATGATTGTTTAAAATAGTTTCTACTTTTACTTAATGCATTTAAGTTGGGTCTTTAAACATTGATTTTAAAAATTGTACTTCTAATTTCTCACTTTTGTTTCTATTCCCTTCTTTTACCTCATGTGTCTAAGAGACAGAAACAGAGCTGATTGGTAGAATTCTGGACTCTTGCTTTACTCTGGATTCCATCTGTAGAAGATGTGGTTTCTGAACTTTGAACAGAGCCATATGCAGGGACTAGAGGTTAGGATTAGTCCCTGGGATGCTGGAGTGATGTCCACCAGTTAAGAGCGTTGCTGGTCTTGTGTAGGACCCAGAACCCATATGGTGGCTCAACACCATCTTTATCTCTAGTTCCATGGGATCTGATGTGCTTTTCTGGGTTCCATGGGCACCAGGAATGCATGTGGTACATACACATATATGAAGGCAAACACACATACACATAAATCTATTTTTAAAAATGGAAAAAAAATCCCCAAAAACTAATCCCCAAGATGGCAGAGAAGTTGACACCTCTGAACCCTGCTGTCCAAGCAAGCTCAAGGAGCAAAGCCTCTATGCTCTCCTTTCTTCTGAGGCCATCCTATACTCAGCACAAGAGGGACATAATCAATAAAGACTCATCATCACTTTGCCTTGTTAGGTTTGTGTTTCAAAGGTTTTCCCCATGGAAGAAAATAAATATGTAGCCATATATCCTACCTGTTCTTTATAGTTCATTTAAAAAAATGTTTCTCATGCAGTTTCACTTTAAAATAAGGTAGATCTGACATAATCTAATGTGTGTGTCAGGATCACACCTAATGACTCATGTTCCTTTTGTCTGTGATATTTAGGATAAATTGAAGTTTTGGTGTGTATGGGTTGTGTGTGTGTGTGTGTGTGTGTGCGCGCGCGGCGCGCGCGCACGCCGCGTGTGTGCGCACACATGTGTGTTATATGTACATGCCTGTGTGGGCACATGTGTGCATGTGGAGGTCAGAGATCGACACTCCTGGGTGACTTGCTTGGTCCTTTCATTTCTCTCCATCTTAGTTTCTGAAAGGATCTCCTTGGGCCTGAAGCCCATCATTTCAGCTGTGCTGGCTGGCCATGCTCTCCAGGCATCCACCTGCCTCTACTTCCCCCAGTGCTGGCAGGCTGACAAAAACATGCCACCATGCCCAGCTTTTGCATGGGTGCTGGGGACCTGAACTCAGGTCCCCCTTCATGTGCTGCAGGCACTTTGCCCACTAAGCCACTATCTCAGCCCAGTTAAACTGATCTTAACATGAATGCTGGCAATGGACCTTTGTGTGATTCTGTGGAGTGAGATGCTCCTGAGCCTCACCGATACCTGAGCACTACTGGCAGCTGATGGATGCTGGGAGAGGGATTTTTCTTTGAGGGTGTGGGCACTGTTGTCCCACACCCATGCACATACAGGCAACACTAAATGAATTCAGTGGGCTATTTAAAAAGGGTGAAAAGGCCTTGGCGTTGGGAGCGAGACAGGTTGGGGGTAACTTGGACAAGATAGAGTGGTGGGTGTGATCAAAACACATTGTACATGCATGAAATTCTCAAAGAATAAATAAAACTATGTTAAAATGATTCAGTTCATTTTAGTAACATTCAAAGGGTTTCTGTTTTATTCACTAGACTAAATACAGAGTTAGAATAAATTAGAAAAAGCAAGCTAATGTTTACATTTCCCATTTGTACTTTATAATCTTTTTCATAGATGCTTGTTGAAAAGGGTTTAAAAATCATTTTGCACTCTGGTAAGGACAATAATAAGTATGTCTTATAAGTGTTAAAAATAAAATAAGCTAGAAGAGTAATCAACACTATTTCTAAATGTTTGGTAAATATGAAAAAAATCATAAAGAGAAAATGAAAATTATTTTATTTTATTATACTTAATTTTATGTATCATCTACTAAAACCACTTAATTTCTTTTTAGTAAATACAGCTTTGCAGATACTTGCATTGATATTTATGGCTAGTTCTTTTACTTGAGGCTTTCCCTTGTCTTGAAATTCTCATTTTGACCTGTTTGATTCTAGAACACAGTACACATGGAAATTATGCTCATGGCATTTTTAAAACAAAAATCTCTAAGCATGTTTTCCAGGGGCTTTGTGGGAGAACCAGGACTTAGCCCGCATGTTCCTCCCTCCCATACGTCTCAGGCTCATGGTGTCCCCATCTCTTTTTCTTCCTCCCACTGAACTCTACAAAGTCTACTCTTTTTGTCTTCTGGTATTTGCTGCTGAAATGACAAAACTGAGCCTTGTTTACTTCCCGGCTCAGTGAGGTGTGTGTTAGATACCTCTCTGTTTGAAGTATTCAAAAAAATGGTTGAAGAGTTTTCAAAATATGGATCTCTATTAAGTTTGACTGAGCAGAAAGTATATTTTAATTTTAAGATACTTTTATGGTCAACAAAGCTTTCTTGAGATAATTCTGATTATTACTTTAATTTAAGTTATAGTGCATTCTTCCCATTGAGACCCCCCCTATGTATCATTGTCTCATTGCCTTCATCTCTTAGTCTTCCCTTTGCAGCCTGAGACATTTATTCAAGTTTGTTGTAGACACCAGAGATGCATATTTACAATGGGCTAGAATCCCTGGAGCTAGGATGCAAAAATCCCTAAAAGCTAGTGTCTCAGAAAAGTCATGGTCCTTTGGAAGCTCAATGGAAACAAACCCATTATTAGGTGGGTTCTAGAGGCAACTGATCCTGACCTTGACCCTGTCATCTTTCACTGCAAGGAGAGGTTGCTGTTTTCCAAACTTTGAAAGCCTCCACAGCTAGTCTTGCTATCTAGATACCATCCCCTAAGACTGTAAGTGCAGGCCTGTGCCCCAACCCCTTCCCCAGTCCTCCTGCCCCTTGCAGGGGAGGGCAAAATGCACACGCCCTGAATACTCAGCTGACTTGCATCAATGTTCTGCCATGTCCAATTGCTACTGTGTTGGGCCCATACCAGGAGGGTAATGACAGTTCCTGAATCATACAGCAGCCTATAAAATAAAGAGGCCTGAGCATACTCTGTTCTTCCTGCCTTCAAGAGTACCCTCTCTGAGGGCTGCAACACTAGCAAGATGTTGCCAGAATAGTTTGTTGTGGTCTATTACTAGCATGACAGCTGCCCCAGCAAACTAATCACCTACCCAGTCACACACAACAAACAGGCTTCGGCAAGTAAGTTCAAACTAGCATCAGCTCAACAGCTCAAACTGGAGTAGCAAGTGCCCACCCAGACTGTGACTAGCCTTCAGGAGTCAATGACTCCTAGCTGGAATCAGCAGGAAGTTAAGGTTCTTAGCTTGGAATTCTTTGTGTATGAGAGAAGGGGGTGGAGAGAGAAGACAAAGGAAAGGGAAGGAGAGAGAGGCAAAGAAGAAAAGGGGGAGAGAGAGGGAGGGAGAGACACACAGAGACAAAGACTGACTGACTGAAGGAAGTTACCTAGGGTGTGAGATACTTTAAGGACAGGAAGTTGACACTGCCCCTAATAAAATTCATGGTAAAAAAAAATCACAGTTGGAGGACATATTCCTCATGATCATTAAGGACTAGGAGTCTGAGAGATGGCTCAGTCAGTAAAGTGCTGGCCATACAAGCATGACTTTGATCTCCAGAACCCATGTGAAAAAGTTGGTTATGGGTTCTGGGAAGATAGGTCAGTGGGTAAACTGATTGCCACCCAAATTGGAAGATCAAAGTTAGGATTGCCAGTGTCCATGTAAATGTCAGGCAGACATGGGGGCTCTCCCATAAGCCTGAGGTTTTGGAGGCAAATACTGAGTATCTTTGGCTAACTAGACTACCTGAATTAGTGAGTTCTGCATTCAAGAATAATCTAGGTAAATTCTTGACATCAACCTCAGACAAAAATGCATGTGCATACACACACAAACCTGTACACATATGAACATGCACACATACCACACACATACACATGAAAATAAAGCTGAGTATGGTGGTACATACTTATAATCTCAGTATTGTGGGTTCAGAGACTGGTGGAGCCCAGTTTTGCTGCCTAGTCAGTGTAGCCTAATGAGCAAGTTCCAGGTCAAATCCAAGTGGAAGGAGCCTAAGGAATAACATTCAGGGTTTCCTCTGGCCTCCACATGCTTGGATATATTTACCCACATATATGTGCATCCCCCCCAAACTCATGCATGAATTTAAAAAGTGGATAGATGAAATAGAGGAAGATGACTGACTTCTCACCATCAGCATACAAGGATAAGAGAGCATGGAAATTCTACTTCTTTTCAATGAACTCAACATAGAGAAGGAACAGTCCCTCAGTGGTGTGACCTCCTTAGCACTATTGCCAGAACTGTCTTCCACTCCTGGATGAGACAGGGAGGAGCTGATGAGCATCCTAGTGTGTTTCCTCAGTGGTCCTGGAGATGTCTATCCTCCAGGTAATTTGTACTGAGGCATTATCTAGTATCTATCCAGAAGACTGACAGTTAGCAATCAATTCTAGGACTTGAACTGAGGTGAGCCAAACATGAAGGCTCTCTCTCTCTCTTCCCAAGTTTCCTGGATACTACGAGAATTCAGGATCTATGTGGTAAAGCCCACTTTACCTTCACACATTCTCTGCTGATACCATGGTGGTGGTTCTCTGGACTGGAAAACAGGCTCTTCTTAAGCCGTTATTCCAAGAGTTTTCCCTGCCTGTCTCTGCACACATGCTCGACACCCACATGTATCACTCAAGAGAACATTGTATGCCTTTCTCCTCTCCTACAGCAGTCTGTAGCTGGACTCAGAGTCTGGGGTGTAGTGGAATGGACTCCTGAATGCTAGAAATGGTCCTTGGAAGCCACACACTGGCACAGGGAGGGAAGGGGCAGGACATGGTAAGGTAAGGAAGACTGAAGTGAAGAGTTAACGTGTCCAGCACTGACCCTTCCAATCTAGTCCATCAAAAAAGAGACTGGCCTCCATATGGCTCCATGCAAACAAGCTAGTCCTCTTGCTTAAGTCTAGTGAGCAAAAAGCAAGGCTTGGATTAATCACTAAGTCACTGAAAGTGGGAAGAGGAAGGGCTATTTCCTCCACTGATGCACCTCTCCCACTCCCTCTCCTCGCCAAAAATGCTGCTACAACTCAAGCAGGGTCAGTCATCTTATGATGACAGAGCAAAGGGACCATCTTATGACAACAGAGAAAGGATGATGTCACACCATCTTGCCTCAGCTCATCCAGAGGGAAGAGATGGCACTTCCCTCTGGTCACACACTCTCCCAGGTCAGACTAACGGTTCTTCCAGCCCTCCAAGAACTGCTCCAGAATTAATGAGCACATCTCCTATTGCTCCAGTATCTGGGCACTGCCTGCAATGCTCACCTGATACAGTGTGAATGCTCCTTGTGCCTGCATCCTGGCTATACAATTAAATCTTTACAAACAAGACTGTGATTCTAGAAGATGCAGTCAGTGACTTGCTGTCAGAACTAGTCAGCATCTGGTTCCTGCATGCCTACAACTCTGCTGCAAGTCTGTAGATACTTGCACTCAAGAAAGCCTGCTTGCCCTTGAGTCAGTGGGAGCCAGGGCTCACTGTACATATTTCAGCCATTCTTAGTAGCAGTGGGGACTTGAGTCTCTGTTGTATCTGACTTGGCCAAGGGTCTCTGGATGAGAACTGGTCACATTTGTGCCTGTGGGCTGCACCTCACCCTTGACTGCAGCCATGTGTCCAGTCTCTGACAATGGCAACTGTGTTTGGTCCTCATTTGCTCTACAGTTCCCTGAGGGAGCTGGAACCCTGCCCTGAACCATAGCCTGCTTGGTTGGTCCCTGAAAACCTGCCCATTGCCATCTGCTGGCTAACATCCTCTTTAAACCTAAATAGGGGCACCCATAGAATCAGGAGGCTGCCACCTGCTCTGAGCACAGCTGCTGCCTGGATGTTGCTGTGGGGCCTTCATTCGCCTGTCTGGACCAATCAGGTCAGATGAGTGGAAGGGACAGCACCATGGCCTCAGCAGGACCCCTACAGCCAGGTGAACCCTCTGTTCCAGCTGCATGTGCTGACACTCTATGAGTTTCCTTCTCTTGTGAAAATTCTACCCCAGGCTGCAGGAGCTGCACAACCAGTTCTTGTCACCAAGCACTCAGTCTCTAGACTTGCGACAACACTGGCCTGGATGTTTGTTCACACACAATACAGATGAGGCTGGAGAGTTCAAGTGCTGTTTAAGGGCACAGATGACATAATTTTAGATTTGACAAAGAGGCAGTTCTTTTTGTTTATTAGATGTCTTTTTAAAATTTTACATACCAATCCCAGTTCCCCCTTTCCTCCTCCACCTGCACTTTACCTTACCCCCAATCTACTTCTCAGGGAGGATCAGCCTCCCATAGGGAGTCAATGAAATTTGTTTCATCACCATGGTAAGGCAGGACCAAGGTCCTCCTCCCTGTTTCTAGGCAGAGCAAGGTATCTCTCCATAGGAATTGGGCTCCAAAAAGCCAGTCATGCACTAGGGATAAATCCTGGTGCTACTGCTAGTGGCCCCACAAACTGCCCAAGCCATATAATGTCACCTGCATTAGATGACAGTCTAATTAGATTAGAGTCTGAAGTCAGTGAGCTCCCACTAGCTCCTGTCAGCGGTTTCTGTAGATTTCCCCATCATTGTTTTGACCCCTTTGCTCATATTATGACTCCTCCCTCTCTCCGACAAGACTCTGGGAGCTCTACCCAGTGCTGGGCTGTGGATCTCTGCATCTGCTTCCATCAATTACTGGAAGAAGGTTCTGTGATGACAATTAAGATTACAGGGAAAGGCCAGTTCAGCCACCCTCTCCACTATTACTTAGAGTTTTAGCTGGGATCGCCTTGTGTATTCCTGGGGATTTTCCTAGTATCAGGGTTCTCCCTAATTCCATAATGGCTCCCTCTATCAAGATATTTCTCTCCTTGGTTTCCCTCTCTGTCCTTCCCCTAACTGGAACATCCTGTTCCCTCATGTTATTCTCTCCCATGTTCTTTTTCCCACTCCCCTTCTCTTCTCCTCTCTCCCTTTCCACCCTTACCTCCCTCCCACACTCCAATTTACTCAGGAGAACTTGTCTATTCCCATTTCCTAGGTGTATCCATGTATTATGTCTCTCTTATGGTCTTTAGCTTCTCTGGAGTTGTGAATTGTAGGCTGGTTGTCCTTTGTTTTATGTCTAATATCCATTTGTAAGTTAATATGTCCTATGTTTGTCTTTCTGGGTTACTTCTCTCATGATTTTTTCCTAATTCCATCTGCAAATTTCAAGATATCATTGCTCATTGCTTTTTTTTTTTACTGCTGAGTATTCCACTGTGTAAATGTACCACATTTTTAAAATCCATTCTTTGGTTGAGAGGCATCTAGATTGTTTCCAAGTTCTGGCTATTACAAATAGCCAGATGTCCTTGTGGTATGAGTGTGCATCCTTTGAGTATATTCCTTTGGATTGCTGAGTCTTGAGGTAGACTGATTCCCAATTTCTGAGAAACTGTCATACTGATTTCCAAAATGGCTGTACAAGTTTGCACTCCCACCAGCAATGTAGGAGTGTTCCCTTTATTACACAGCCTCTCCAGCATAAGTTGTCCTCAGGAGTTTTGATCTTAGCCATTCTGATTGATGTAAGATGGTATTTCTAAGTTGTTTTGAGTTGCATTTCTCTTATGGCTAAGGGTGTTGAGTGATTTCTAACATGTCTTTTAGCCATTTGAGTTTATTCTGTTGAGAATTTTCTATTTAGCTCTGTGCCCCATTTTAAATTGGATTATTTTGGTATATAGTTTCTTGAGTTCTTTGCAGTCTGAAGATCAGTCCTCTGTCAGATGTGGGGTTGGTGAAGATCTTTTCCTATTCTGTAGGCTGCCATTTTCCCTTATTGACTGTGTTCTTTGCTTTACAGAAATGTCTCAGTTCCAGGAGGTTCCATTATTAATTATTGCTCTCAGTGTCTGTACTACTGGTGTTTTATTTAGGAAGTGATCTCCTGTGCCAATGTGTTTAAGGTTATGTCCTACTTTCTCTTCTAAGAGGTTCAGTGTGACTGGATTTATGTTGAGGTCTTTGATCCATTTGGACCTGAGTTTTGTGAGAAGTCAAACTTTCACTATTTTCAGATGATATGATAGCTTACATAAGTGACCCCAAAAATTCTATCAGGGGATTCCTACAGCTGATAAACACCTTCAGTAATGTGGTAGCATACAAGATTAACTTAAAAAATTCAGTAGCCCTTCTATAGGCAGATGAAAGAAATTAGAGAAATAACACCCTTCACAATAGCCACAAACAACCTGAAATATCTTGGGCTAATTCTAACCACATAAGTGAAAACCTGTATAGCAAGAACTTTAAGTCTTTGAAGAATGAAATTGAAAGAGAACATCAGAAAATGGAAAGATCTCCAATACTCTTGGATAGGAAGGCTTAACATAGTAGAAATGGCAATCTTACCAAAAGTAATCTACAGATTCAATGCAATACCCATCAAAATCCCAGCACAATTCTTTACAGACCTCAAAAGAACAATATTCAACTTCATAAAGCAGTTCTAAAGTTAATCAACAGAGTCTAATTTTAGCATAGCTATCAAAGCAGAGTCTTTAAAAATATTTCAAAGACAAACTTTACCTTTTTTTTTTCTTTACCAGGCATTTTACCATGATGTAAGGGTTGGGCATCTGAGTGTGTGAGCAATGCAAAGACCTGTAAATGCTATCCTGAGCAGTCCACTGGGATCACACTTCCCACTTTCCACACTCATCGTGGCCACTCCTCTGTGTCTGTCATCAAATGAGATGACCAACCACAGAGCTGCTTCATATAAGGTTAAAGGACATTCCCAAAAGTTGTGACATGAATGAACAAATGACCAAATGAAACCAATACATCAGTGATGTATAAATGTGGTCATCAAAACTTTATCAGAGATTCTAAACCTCAGGAGGAGGGAGAACGGGCACAGAGCATCTGTTTGGCAAGGTGAAGGGAAGGGCTGAGGATGGACCAACCAACAGTGCAGATTTACGCAGCATACTGGACTGTTCATTTAGAAGCAGTTGGACACTATGAGGACCAGGACTTGGTCTTGTTCCCTGTGTTGCCCCGGCACTAGGGTCTAAACCAGCATTTGAGAAATGCACTGGAGCTTTGAATACTGAATGAATTTTGCTCATGATGTAAGCTCATGACAGCATGGTACTCTGTGGCACAGAGTTGCTTATTAACAAACCCTCTATCTTGAGATATTATAAACTATAATTGTAAAGGAATGGTGTAATTCATCCTCTTAGATAGCTCTTAACTGATTCTTCTGAGTTACATCACAGTGGCAACTTTTTAGCCAAACCTCTTCCTCTTCCCCTTCCTACCATAGTTAGCATCTTGGTTCTGCTTGAAAGTCATGCTTTTCCTTGTCCAAACGTACAGAGGCTCAACTTCAAACTACAGATTCCGTCTCTCTTTTCTGTCTCTCTTTTCCACTGTGATTCCACTCAAGGTAGAATGTTCCTCCCGTCCTCCTACAGCTATGTTTCCTCATTCAGAGCACGGCACTATTATTTCTATCTGCCTAAATCCCAGCAATCTCCAATTTCTATCAATACCCCTCAACTTCACCATGCATCGGTTGAGTCCAGTCTGCAGGATCTCTTATCACAACTGACATTTCCTAGCATTCCCTGTGTTGTTCACATTACAAGATCCCTGATCACTTTGTAGTATGTGTCATGTTTTAGGGTACAACCCAACTTAGCTGTAGCTTCCCAGAGCACAGAAACTAATTTTTAATTTAATTTTGTTTCTAAGTCCTATATAATCCTAGTCACAAAATTATATATATATATACACATATATATATGTATATATATACATATATATATATATTATCATCTTCCCCTACACACTTTTTGAATATTAACTGCATGAACTATTTGGCACATTTCTTAACTTTCTATGTGGAACTCTTGATCAGTCATCATTTAACAGCTTCCTGGCCATTTTGTTATTTGGTTTTGACTTTGGGTTATCTTATTATAACATTAAATATGACTTTTTAAAAAAAGAAGTGTAGAAGCATTTCCTTCAGCAATTATTGTAAAATCACAAATAGAATCTGGTTTATACAGTTTTAATGCTTTGCTCTGAGGAGGACGGACACTAGGAAATTCACAAAGGAACTTTTTGTTTTTCCAAACAGTTCTGTAAGTGAAAATTCTATTACAAAATAGACAAGGAGGGGTGCCATGAAAACAGAACATACCACAAACATATAAAGGGTTGAGGAAGGTGGTAGAGGATGCAGCAAAGATGTGGGAATGATTCAGGAAGATCTGCTGGCTGCTCCTGGCTGACAGCTCCTGCAGGGACACCCAAGAACCCTGCAGGGAATGTCCTTCAAAGAACACTGAGGCTCAATCATTTAGCCACCCGCTTTTGCTTTTTGACTGCAACAATTAGCCTCCTTACATTCAGGTCCTTTTCTTAACCTTTGGTCCCAGGATCCCCCAAATATCCCCAGAGAGCGCCTACTCACCCTCCTCCTCGAACAGAAGGCCCATGTGAGCCTGCGCCTCAGCCTCTTTCTTCCCACCATCAGCTTTGATGAGCTGAGCAATGTTAAAACACCGTTCATAGAAGTGATTCCTCACCCACTTGTCTTCAGAATTGTCGAAGTAACAGGCCAGAGCATACAAGTTGTTATACACTTCTTCATAGTATTCTTTATAAAGAAAACAAACAAACAAACAAACAAACAAAAAAAAAACAAAAAACATACCGTGCATCAGAACACAGCTTAGGACACACACGATGCTGCAAATTACTTCTATGTTTTTCTTAAATGCATTATCAATTGGCTTGAAAATTAAACCTAGTGAAAAGCACCATTTATTGTAACTATTAAAAGAATCACATTAACCAAAGGATGTGGGCAGGAAACACTCAACAGGCGACTTTCCAAAAATGCAGACACACTAGAAATTGAGACATATTTGGTTGAAATAGAACTGGATAATATCTGTTAGGGATATGCTCCTCTTGGAAGAGGACAGTGGTGTCAGTGGTCTCATATATATATATATATATATATATATATATATATATATATATGTATATATATATGGGGGGGGAGGACAGACTATTCCATATCCCAGTGATGGGTCTAAAGGCATTCATCACCAAGCCTGGTGAAATCAATGTTTCTAAACCATGGCAAAATAAAAGCAAATGCAAAGGGAAAAAAGGAAATGGAAGCCCCAAGGTATTCTCATCCCAAAAGGGGATAATGTGTCCAATATGGATGAGAAACTTAGGTCATGATGATATACATGCTTCTTCTGTTTTCTACCAATTTCTAGAAAAAAGACTTCCATGCTTCTTTCTGTTTTGGGGTATTTTTTTCGGATTCCTTTTACTCAAATGTCTGGTAATCCATTACATACACCCTTGACTTTCCTTTATTTCCTAAAATGACATCTGTATGTTCAAGTGTGTGACTGTGTGTGTGCGTGCCCGCACGTAATGTGTTTTATGAATGCTGCTACAATAGTGAACTTGGGCAAAGACGTTTGTGTGGAAACAAACTGTAACTCTAACAGCCCACACCAGTCTCGAACACGTGATAATCCTCCTGCCCATTACAGGCGAGAGTCCCTGCTAAGTCCGGTTTAAGCCATAGTCACTGTGCACTGATGCATTGAGACCAGTTGCTCATCATCGCCAGTAGGGTCGCCTCCTAAAATGATCTCATTGTGGACAATCTTGTTCATTATATAGTGCATGAGACTAAACAAAAAAGCCTGGAAGAACCAGGCCAAACATAGGAAAGATAGCTGTCGAGAGCTGTAAATAAGTCATCTCAATATTTCAAAAGCATTTGTCTGTATATGTGTAGAGAACAGAGTGTCAGGTATATGTGTGGGCACATGCGGTAGTTTGAATGTAATTGGCCCCCATAAACTCATAGGGAGTGGCACAATTAGGAGGTGTGGCTTTTTGGGATGGGTATGGCCTTTCTGGAGGAAGTGTGTCACTTGGAGGTGGGCTTGGAGGATTCTTATACTCAAGCCCGGTTGACTTCTTGCTGTCAATCAAGGTGTAGGACTCGCAGCTATTTCTCTAGTACCATCTCTGCCTGCGTGCTGCCATGTTCGCCACCATTATAATGGACTAAACCTTTGAAACTGTTAAGTGAGCCCCCATAATTAAATGTCTTTCTTGTATGTGTTGCCGTGGTCATGGTGTCACAGGAATAGGAATCCTAAGACAGAAGTTGGTACCAGGAACTGGGGTATTGCTGTGATAGGCCTGACCATGTTTTTGTTTCGAGCAATTTGGGCCTTGGTACTTGGGTTAGGAGAGCAGTGGAAGGCTTTAAGCACTGCTGAATGGGCCACACTAGTAGGAGCATAGAAGACAGTGTGCTGAGAGTTATTTGAACTACAGGGTATCACTCAAGAGGTTTCAGAAGAGAAAATTTAGTATGTTGCCTAGAATTCATTTTTGTGATATTTTGAGGAGAAAGTGGCTGCCTTTGCCCTTGTCCAACGAGACTGCCTGAGACTAAAGTGAAGGGTTTGGGATTAGTTCCATTGGCAGAAAAAAGCCTCAGAACAGCCTAGTGTAGACTCTGTCATGTTAGTGGCAAATCTAGTGAAGATTTATAACGGAAAGAAGCAAGCTGAGCAGGGCAAGTGACAAAATGAAAAGTCTGAGGAGAAAAGGAACACACCGGGGAGTAGAATGGAGCTAAGTCCTGTGTTCAAGGAGACAGACAGATCAAGAAAATGGAATAAAGGGAGTGGTGACCTCAGGGCAAGACCACCTATTCCTAACTTTCCAGTTTGTTAAAAGGAATTGAAGAAAAGCTTAGATCCAGGTGTGGAAGGTCACACCTCTGAGTCTGAGGCCAGCTTGTTCTACACAGAAAGTTTCAGGACAGCCAAGCTTAGGTAATGAAAACCAGAAAGCTGGTGAAGATATAACTGAAGGAGGGAGTCATGTTCCAGCCCTAGCAAGCAGCAGACCTTGGCAGCTTTAGCCCCATGGTTCTGGCTTTAGAGTTAAGGACAGAAGAAAGGGGTTATGGAATAAAGTCACTGAAGCCAGGCATCTGTCAGGAATGGAAGCCAAGTAGAGAGGCCATTGTGTGAAGCTGTGAAGGTGAAGCCTGGACTGTCTTTCAGGTCCCAAGATGCTGGAGATGTCAGAGCCCTGGGACACCTGCCGAGAGCTGGTAAGAGGGAGTGGAACCAGCCCAAGAGAGAGTGTGTTGCAGTCAACACCAGACATGAGATTTAGTTTGGAGTTCATCCATCTGGTTTTTGGTTTTCCTTTGTTCCAGTATTTCCTCATTATACTCCCTTCTCTACTTTTTGGAATGGCAATGTATATACTGTGCCATTATATGTTGGAATTATGTCATCTTTTTTATTTTGATTTTATAGGGCATTACAATTAAGAGATTGTATGAATCTCAGAAGAGACTTTGAAATTTGGACTTTTAAACATTGTTGAGTCTGTGATAGAGTATGGGGACTTTTGAATTTGGATTTAACACATTTTGCATTATAATATTATTACAAGCTTACAGGGGCTAGGGAATGGAATGAGGTAGTTTAAATGTAATTTGCCCCCATAATCTCATAGAGAGGGGCATGATTAAGAGGTGTGGCTTTGTTGGAGTGAGTATGGCCTTATTAGAGGAAGTGTGTCACTGTGGGGGTGGGCTTTGAGGTTTCTTATCCTCAGGATATCACCCAGTGTGTCAGTTGACTTCCTGTTGCCTGCAAGATATAACCAGAACTATGTCTTCTTGCATGGCATCATGTCCCCTGTCATGACAATGAACTAAAGCTCTGAAACTGTAAGCGAGACATTTCAAATAAGTGATTTCTTTGTAAGAGTTGCTGTGGTCATGCTGTCTTTTACACATGTGTGCATTCATCTGTGTGATGTGGAGGCCACAGGAGCTGTCTTCCTCGGTTGCTTGTTGCCTTATTTCCTTGAAGTGGGCCTCTCACTGAACCTGGCTAGGCTTTTCTGTTTTGTTTTGACTAGGCTGGCTAGCCATCCACAGTGGTCCTCTTGTCTCTGCTCCCACACAGACACATGCAGCCACACCCCGTGTTTTAGTTGGGTTTCTGTTGATGTTAAGAAACACCACGACCAAAGCAACTTGAGCAAAGGGTTATTTGGCTCACACAACACTGGTCATCATCAAAGGAAGTCAGAACACAAACTCAAATAGGGCAGAAACCTGGAGGTCGGAGCTGATGCAGAGGCCATGGAGGGGTGAAGCTTACTGGCTTGTTCCCCCATGGCTTGCTCAGCCTGCTTTCTTATAGAATCTAGAACCAGCAGCCCAGGGATGACCCCACCCACCATGGGCTGGGCTCTCCCTCATCATCCTAAAGAAGAAAATGCCCTACAGCTAGATCTTGTGGAGGCATGTTCTCAGTTAAGTTTCCTTTCTTTCAGATAACTCTAGTGTGTGTGTCAAATTGACATATGACACACACAGCTTTTCCTTCAGTGCTGGGGTCTAACTCAGATCTTTATGCTTGCACAGAAGTACCATCGATGGAGCCATTTCCTCAGTCCCTCAGAGGCACTTCTAAATCCTATACCTTCTTCACAGAATCCTCCTACCTGTGCATTTCTCACTAAGTGTGAACAGACCTTAAAGCGTATTTTACCAAATGCTTCATATTTACTGATTAGAGTCCCTGTTTACAGCTGCCAGTTGGTAAGCTATCTCAACCTTCTACTTAACAAATGTGTATGTAAACATTTTCTTCTTTTTAGTAAATTAAGCTGGAATTTAAAATGTTCTCATTATTACATATACAGAATAATTTTAAAGTGTAAAAAGCTTAATTACACAAGCTCCCAGGATTCCATATTTAAAGACTGCCTGTCACTTGTAGCCACATCTGTATTCTTCACATTCTAAGTAGTCTGTTCTCCTCAAGTGAGCCACCAGCAGGCGCCAACAGAAGATGAAAGTCTATCAAGGGTTTGCTACTTTTTCAGATGCTGTGGTCTCTACGTTAAAGAGCAATTTTCTGGTGTAGTAAATTTGAGAAATACTCTTGCTGATTTTTCCTACTAGTGAAGAAACACAACACACGAAAGCACACATGACTCTCTGACAAGTGTTGCAAAGTAATGCTTCAGCTCAGCATTAATTAACCCAGACTGCATTTATAAATGCAGTTTTCCTCCCATTTCTACTTTGCATAAAAATTACATCATGTGAAAGTCCACTTGGGTTCAACAGATTTTGTGTGTATTAAACCAGTGTTGCCAAGAAGCAAAGAAACTACTCGACCCTTTACCAAAGTTTATGAGTCAAGTGAAAGACACTTTTGAATAATTTCCATCTTCAGTTTGCAGTCATCATCATCGCCATCTCTTCCTCAGCTTCCCGGGGCTTGGGACACTAAGAAGAACACCACAGGTGACATAGAAAGGGAGAATGTGAGAGCTGACTGAGACATGGCTCTTTAACCAAGGGAAGATAGCCCGAGAAGGGATAACTAGATTGCTTTAAAAACAATTTTTCTATAAAGCAGTAAGTGGTGTCCGGTGATTTAAATAACTACGGTTACTGATGTGCCCATCTGCAGAGGCTGGACTGACACACATGAGGGAGAGCTTTCTGCAATAATAAAAATAATGTCTGTATTTCAGCAAGGCAAAGGCCAGAGCATCGTATTGGAGATACGCCCATGGGTGTTTTGAGTGAAGGTAACTTTGTCCTATTTAATAGACGCAAGTCTTTCTCACACATACATGAATGGGGCTTCAGTTGTTACAAAGCTGGGATGTTGTCCTTTGCTTTTTGTGTTAGAGAAGTACTTTTCTTTCCATGTAGTTACTTTCTTTTAGCCTGAACATCTTATGGTGCATCATCTCACAGATGCTCCATGACAGACACCTGTCATGTTAATGGCACATTGTGGCAGGTCAGATATTTGCCTCACATTTATGCTACTCAAATGAAAGCCCCTGATTTAAGCTTATGATAAAATTGAACTTGATAAAGTAAATAATGGGCAGACTTTATCTTGGCTAACTGTATTTCCAGAGTAAAATCAATTCAGGATTTCGTTCTGATGGTAGAATTTGGGGATTTGGTTCTGTTTGTTTTGTAGTAACAATTGCATGTTTATTTATAATAGTTAATTTCTTATATTTCAATTGTATTAAAGTTCATCATGTCAAGTCTGCAGTTTTGAACACTTTCCATAATATAGATAAGCTTTTCTTATTATAGCCCCTTGCTATTCAATTTTTAGTGTCACATTTTCTCTTGTTTATAGTCTGGTGCTATGGCGCTCATGATGGTAGAACTCAGGCTGCCCTCCGTGCTCTTTCTGTCTTCATGGTCTGCAGCAGTTAGCAGGGGATGACAGAATTGCCTACTGACCGTGTAAAGGCCAAGTGAAAGACCATGATGTCATGTACAGCACTGACTTCTCTTGTCATTATGAGTCCTTTTGTGTTTGCAGTGAGAATGCTGAGAAAAAAAACATAGTTTGGATTGCCAAATTCTAGAATTTTCTTTTTACTTCTTCAGTAAAAACAACAAATTCCTAATACAGACCTAAAAATGTTAAATGGTAAAGTTAAATTTGTGACACAGAGCTAAAAATGCTAAATAATAAAGTCCATAAAATTATAGAAGAGATTAAGTACTTATTTCATAAGTACTTTGAAGTATAAATACTTAACACCTTAAATATAAAGTACTAGCTTTAGGAAAAATATGGCAAAGGAATACACTAAAATTATTTTGTGGAAAATAGGAAATTAATGATTGAAATTGCAATCATGGATTATGAATTATTTTCCCTTTTCTTCTGGGAAACTGTCTCACAATGTAGCCGTGGCTAAACTCAAACTAACAGTGACTCTCCTGTCTCCATCACCCAAGTGCTGGGAGTGCAGCCTAATAGCACCCTGGAAACTAAAGGCTTTTCATGCCTTTTAACTAGTGTCATTTTGTGATCTAAACCAACAAGATCTCATGACGAAACTTTTGAAACTTGTTATGTAAATGCTAACGTAAAACAAACTTATTCAGTGTGGGTTTCAAGTGACAGCGCTTTGAAAACTCCTTGCTGAGAGCCAAAATTCATACGCTTGGAGAAAGATCAGAATATGATGTGTTCTTGATGACCTCTGGTGATGTTTGGTCGTCTCTGTCTTCCAAGTTTGCAGTGACATCACCAGGATGTCTTTGTACCTAGCGAGCCTGGTGCCCAGTCATTTACTCCTTAAAATCACCCAGTAGATCAGTTTGAATTGTGCAACTTGTCTTAATGTATCAAATCCACATGGTGACAGCTTGGCGTCTTCCCCGGGGTGCGCCCCCTAAACCTGGCACCTACCTTGCCTCTCGGCAGCCTCAGCCCTAGTCAGGTAGTGGTAGAAATTGTCCAGCTTGTCCGGCTGCTCCTCCAGCGGCCTCTGCAGCCAGAAGAGGGACCGCACCTCTGCAGAATTCCGCAGAGAGTCCCACTGCTCCATCAGAGTAAAGAGCTCGGTGAAGGACTTGTGGTAGCCATCGCGCAGCATCTCCACACAGATGCTCTTCTTGTACGAGTTCCTGTGGCTGGGGACACGAGCAGAGTAAGGCGCTTTAGACCTCAGGGGGGTTTCCATCCTCTGAAAACTAGCACCCAAAACAGGCTTTCTTACATGTCAAGAGATCTTTGTGGCAAATCAAGCAACTTCAGTTTAACAAAGGATGCCTGGCACTTACCTAACGTAGTTATGTTAAGGTGGTCACATTATTAATATGTCAGTTCCAGAGCTGAGGTCTCTTTGAAAATGACAAATAAGCTACTTGACTATTCAAAAGTTTTCACCACCCCAGCTCAAACCTACCAACCAATCAGAAGAGCAAACAAACCAATCAGCCAAGCCAGAAGGCCAACAGGCAACTAATAAACCAGGCAAAACATAAAACTTGCTACTAAATATTTAAAAAAACTTAATTTCTCTATTAGGTAGTTTCATGATCTATTACTGGAACTTGACCAATTTTAGTCAATCATACTTCTAAATTTAACATTTATATGAAATATATAATATACATAGTCATTATAGGTAAGATCAAATTAATGGTTTGTTAATTCATTTAATAGTAAATAGATAAATAAATAGAAACTCACTTCCTAGTTCTGCACTTGGAAAGCTGAAGGAGGAGGACTATTCATTTGAGTTCAGCCTGAGCTACATAGTACAAGCCTGTCTGAAAAGGAAAAGCCCACTGAAAACTTCCCCACGAAATTCATGGTTTATATGCAGGGGTAAAGAGCCAGGTGACTCTCACATTTATTTCAGCAGATCCTGATTGGGTTTCTGTTTTGTTTTATTTTTTGTTTTCTTGAGACAGGGTTTTTTTGTGTATCCCTGGCTGTGCTGGAACTAGCTCTTGTAGACCAGGCTGGTCTCGAACTCACAGAGATCCTCCTGACTCCCGAGTGATGCTGTGATTAAAGGTGGGTGTCCCCACTGCCGAGCCTGACTGGGTTTCTTATGATGAACTATTTCTTTCTTTTCCATTTTCTTGTGTGTGTGTGGTGTGCATATATGTATGTGTGCATGCTTTTTGCATGTGTGGCATGTGCGTGTAGGCACAAATGCATGTGTGTGCCTGAGGCTGATGTCAGCAGTCACCCATGATTGTTTTTGAGCCTTCTTTTTGAGCCTTTGAGGCAGTGTGTCTAAGTCAAGCCCAGAGCCGCAGACATGGGCAGCTTGTTCCATAGATGAGCCATAGTTAAAGGCAGGCTGATGGTCTCACATGTCATGCACACACTCCAGGGATCTGAGCTGCAATCTTCATGATTGCATGACAAATGATCTAATGACCAAGCTCAAGAGCTGAGCCATTACCACAGTTCCTGCTCCTCCCCCAACAGATTGTTTTAGACCAAACAGATTTGCTGCCCTTGGGAGAGGACACAGACAACAACTAAGCGCATACATAAACATAAACAGTGACTGAAGACGTTTATTTAAGAAATACATGTGCTTCCAGGCAGTGGTGGCACATGCCTTTAATTCCAGCACTCAGGAGGCAGAGGCAGGTGGATCTCTGTGAGGCAGAGGCCTACAGAGTGGTCTATAGAGTGAGTTCCAGGACAGCCAGAGTTATGTAGAGAAACCCTCTCTCAACAAAAAAAGAAAGTGTGTGTGTGTGTGTGTGTGTGTGTGTGTGTGTGTGTGTGTGTGTGTGTGTGATGGGAGATGTTACTCTGTAAATATGTTTCTCATACTGGTTAATGAATAAAGCACT
This sequence comes from Cricetiscus sungorus, assembly GCA_030556225.1. Taxonomy (NCBI): domain Eukaryota; kingdom Metazoa; phylum Chordata; class Mammalia; order Rodentia; family Cricetidae; genus Cricetiscus; species Cricetiscus sungorus. The sequence goes on from JANBXA010000103.1 coordinate 20,858,937, forward strand.
GTGGGCCAATGGGAAAGCAAGATAGGCGGGGCTAGGAGACAAGGAGGAAAGAAGAAGTAGGAAGGAGGGGTCAGCATGGGGAGCTGAAAGAGAGCAAGATGCTAGCCATTGCTCCCCGGTAAGATGAGCCACGTGGAAATACTTAGATTAATAGAAATGGGTTAATCATTAAGAAAGAGCTAGCTGATAAGGAATTAGTACCTGGCCAGCAGCCTTATATCAAATACAGAGTCTCAGCGTGTTATTGGGGGCTGGCAAGGTGGCGGGACCAGACCGGCGGTGGGCGGGCTGGCGGAAAACAACTAGCTCTGTGTGTGTGTGTGTGTGTGTGTGTGTGTGTGGTTTGAGAGAGAGAGAGAGAGAGAGAGAGAGAGAGAGAGAGAGAGAGAGAGAGAGAGAGAGAGAGAGAGAGAGAGAGAGAGAGAGAGGAGAGAGTGTTAAAGCAAAAGAATAGTCAGGTGATGAAAGATAGCTTCGTGTCAATTACTTTATGTTCTCCCCTTTTACGGAGGCATTTTTAGACCTGTTTAAACTGGCATACAAATTTCAGTGACAGTGGAATCTGTCTGGTCCCAGAGAATCGGAAGTCCTGAGATGGAGCCAGGTCTGGGCAAGTGGCCTGGTGGCATCAAGGCTGACTTATCTGGGATTCTCTTGTTGTTTATCCCCTGCTGAGCACTATCAGGCTGCTGTAACCCCAGACATCTGCTCACTGCTACTTTCAAGAAGAGCAGAAAGGAGACTGTGGGGTGGCATGGCTGTATCTTTCCTTATGTGTGGGGAAAAGAAAAGAGTTCCTGAAAATAGCAAATCCCTGTTTGTGTCTCATTGGTCAGAACTATGTCAAATGCCACCCTGTAATCACACAGGGAGCCTGGAAACAAAAGCTGCCTTGGCTTGCATGTCTTGCTGGAGAAAGGAAGAGTGGAGACTGGGTAGCTAAATGCAGGGAAAGGCGCGAAGCCCTTGATCAAGGCCTGGAAGTATGTGCTGTCACACCCTGTCCCTCCATTGCCTGGGTCGCCAGATAAGGTCCAGTTAAAATGGAATGGCCAGACACACAATAAATGATTTTTAATGTATTAGAATGTCCAAGATGGTACATAAGATAGACTAAAAGAGAAATTTCTGACTTTCTGAAAATAAAATTGAACTTTCATCTACTTTGTTTGCTGGTCCCAGCAATCCCATCCTCACAGAGCAGTGTTCTCCATTGCAGGGGCACGGAATGAGGGGAAGTGGCTTTAGAATTCTGAGCAATCTGAAAGATCACTGCACTGGTCTGGCTTCATCTGAGTGACAAGATTAGACTCTGACATGAGAGAGGATTAAGGCTCGGGGCCAGGAATTAAAATGAGGTTATAAAAAAATAAAGACTTTCAATTTAGCCGTCTTGAGTTTGTGGCTCTGATCTTCACACCTGATCCGAGAGAAGGGATGGCGGAGGGAAGCCTGGAAGCAGGGGACAGGTAGAAGTCTGCTAGTTATGAGTGAGAAAGGCTGTGGTGCTGGGACCAGGCAGAGGTGAGCTGGCCAGCAGAAGCTGCTGTCTCCAAAACACACTTTGGTAAAATGTGGGTGGCTTGGTGACAGTGAAGGAGGAGATAGACGACAGCTAGGTATTTCATGTGGTGATGGGACATTTTCTAAAGAGGGGAAATAAAGGCTGAGGAGACCTTAAACATGATTGACTAGAGCTTGGGGGAGCTGAGGGCACCTGTGATTGCAATCCAGAAGGCAGTACTGGGGATGCCTTGGAGGCTGGAACTCCAGCCTTTCTTGAAGTAAGAGATGCCACCTCTGTGTGGCATCCCATCACAGGAGGGAAGACCTCCTGGGTCAAAAATACAGAAAAGTGAAATGCTGGCTCAAACGCTAGGTGGGGCATTTGGACAGATGGCTCATTTAAGGTGAGGTGAGACACATGTCAGTCCATGATTTGGGGCAGGCCGCTTTTGCAGGCTCATTTGCTGAATGTAGCCTGCCTGGCAGTGAGCACCCCCTCCACAGCTGTCAGCACTTAAAAATACATAGGAAATAACTAGTCCCACTGAGGTAAAATTTTTGTGAGTCAAGAATTCCGTGCCTTTTTAGCAAATAGATGTTTTCCTGGAAACTTAGGGTGTAAATGGGATTGGGCTCAGTCAATGTTGCAGTGTTTCTTAGAAAGAGTGTTGGCTCTTCTTGCTAACCACTGTCTGTTTAAGGGTCCTCTGACTTGGCCTTCCCTATTGGACCAGGTTCTCTCCTAATTTCCTCTTAATTAATTATCAGATTCCTTTCAGTAAGGTCATTTCCACTTGTTTAGTCAAATTCAGTTGCTGCTCCCTATGCCTCTAAAGCATAAAAGTTTAGCAGGATGGACTGAGGTTGTTTCTGAGATAGCTTTCTGTCTCCAAGCATCCACAATACAGAATCAATGTCCATTACAAAGATGTTCAATGCTTAAATGTCCACTCTTCACAAAGACACTCTAAAAGGCAATATTTCAGTATGTTTCTATCCATACCTATGCTCACATCATTTCCATTTTGCATATATTTTTCATGTGTGCATACATACACATTGTTAAATAAGCCTTATTAATACTTAAAGAAAAAACAGTAACGCCAACTTACTAAATAGACTCCTATTCAAACTTTCATAGTTAATGTAAGTTATTTACCTGCCCCAGATCTTTATTTATTAAAATGACTTGGTTACCTAGAATGTAAAGACATATGTCAGTTCTCATCAGTATATTTGAAATTTCCAAGTTTTGTTTGTTTCTTCTTCTTCTTCTTCTCCTTCTCCTTCTTCTTCTTCTTCCTTCCTTCCTTCCTTTCTTCCTTCCTTCCTTCCTTCCTTCATTCCTTCCTTCTGTCCTTCCTTCCTTCTTGTCTTTGTTTTTCTTTTTTACTTTTACAGACAGGGTTTCTCTGTGTAGCCCTGGCTGTCCTGTCCTGGAAATTGCTCTGTAGACCAGGCTGTCCTGATATCCTCAATTTGCTTGCCTCTGTCTCCCAAGTGCTGGAATTTAAGGCATGGACCACCACCACCCTGAGTTTCCTACTTCTTAATAGAGAGCCATAGGCAAAGTTCACTTGCTTTGAGGAAATGATGTTTTAAAAAATATAATGACAGTAGAATTTTGTCATTTTAGTAATTGTTTTCTTTGGACCTATATTTTACTCCTCAATTTCAGTGACTCATAAATAACACTCTAAATATTGGTCTAAACTAAAATATGAAAACCAACTTATACAAGGGGAGTTGAGAATTCCTGGAAATTTTATAAAGAGAATGTTTTCTTTCCTGAATCTACTGCTGTCCCAGCCAGTGATCGTAGCTGCGGCTCTGAGGTTACTGGCCAGCTCCTTAGGCAGCAGCCTGGCAAGGCCTTTATATCCCATCCATCCTCCTGCTGCCACTGCCACAGGATGTGGCTTTTAACGGAGTCTCCCAGTCCAGACTCGGGAGTCAGAGGCTGAGGAGCAACGAGTGGCATGGAAGCAGAGTGGGGACGGACATTCATGAACACACCAACCCTTTCTACGTGTGTTCTGGGGAGTGATCACTGCCCACACACGAGGCCTCCAGGCATATTGGCGAATACCTTACTTTAGCTCCTCAGAAGCTGGAGAGTCATCTGAGATAAGGAAACCTGAGTGCAGAAAGTGCCTCCACAGGGTGGGGCTGTAGGCAAGCCTGCAGGGTGTTTTCTTCATTAGTGATTGATGTGGGGGATCCAGCCCCGTGTAGGCCTTGGGAAGCAGGCTAAATAAGCTGTGGGAGCAAGCCAGTATGTAGAACCCCTCAGTGGTCTTCATCAGCTCCTGCCTCCACGTTCCTCCCACTCCCATTTCATTGAGTTCCTGTGCTCACTGCCTTCAAGGAACTGTGATGTGGAAGAGAGAGTCAAATAAACCCCTTTTCACCTAAGATGCTTTCGGCCATGATGTTTTCTCAAAGCAATAGAAAGACACCAGACAGGAGCTGCAGATGAAGAATGGATTTTAAAACTAAATCGAGTCTAGTTTTATCTACATGGGGGCTACTGCCATTTAAAGACAACACTCAATGGCAATCTGGTTAACTATCTTAATTTACATTAAAAAGTCCTCTAAAATATCTGTTTCCCAAAGCCACAGAAGCCTGTGAGTGGAAGGGTTGGGATTCACACACGGCTCTCCCTCTGTTTACCAATTCATAATTCTTTCTCTACTTCCCTACACTCCTCTTTTCTACAGCATTCTTCTTATTTGCATCGTTTATTTTTAAAAACTGTCATATTCTGACACTGTGATGCAATCTCCAATTTGAATGATAGAAATTATCTTTATCAGAGCTAGTCTGTGTTCATGCGGGGCCAGGAGAAGTGACCAGAGTCATTCTGTGACCCTCCCAGAGGATGCTCCTTAAAATGAGGGGCTGGCAGGTGATAGCATCCATGACAAATGGATTAGATAGCTTTGAGTCTCATTAGAGGATATAAAGGGGGCACACTGGCAAACTCTTAAAAATACGAAAACTGCACCATTCTACAGACAGAAGGTAAAGGATAAAACAGACAGGCAACTTCATTATTCTCTTCACACATGAACACGAGTTAGCTAAAGAAGGACTTTCCAAAATCCAAGTATTCTACCTCTCCAAATATACGGAAAATAAATTTAATAAATTTCTTTATGGGGTAAACTGGAATTACACTAGCAGAGTGAACCTTCACATTCAAAGATTTCAAACACAGTTCAAAAAATACTTTAAAACAAGTTCATAAATTTTTTATTTAATCTGACAAAGATAAACTCGGAAATATCTGTAAGAGCTCATCAAAAGTCAGGATAATACTTTTATTCCATTAAGTTGATATTTATAAGCCACTAGTGGGTTATCTGTGTCAGTTTTAACAATTTTGCACTCATTGGAGGGATAAATGTTACTGGGATCACCTGAGGGATAATGAATACTGAATCAGCTCCAGTTAATATAATTTCCATCAAACAAAGTGAATCACTATTCTTACGCCTGCTTTTCAATGTAGGAAAATACTACACATGATCAAAATGAAAAAAAAAAAAGTTATTTCCTGGCATACACTTACTGATAACAATTGCATAAGTGCTTTGGGTCTGTTTGAGTCCCTGCGCCCCTCCCCCCACCATTTTCTCCAAAAGTTAAAAAAAACCCCAAAAACTATGAAGTATTTCTCTATAAATACACAAAGCTAAAAAAAAAAAACAAACAAAAAAAAAAAACAGCACTTAGAATGACTCTACTTTAAAAACAGGTTGCATTTCAGCGAGAAATGAAGGCATTTAGTGTATAAACGGCACTTTTTAATAATTCTCAGTCACAGTGGTGACGATACTGACAGAATCTAAACGTATCTAACGCTGGAAAGCAATGAATGAATGAGGACTTTGTACTCTCAGGACTTTATTTCATTTTCCATGTACTTCCGAATGTAGCAGAAACAAAGTTTTAACACACACACACACACACACACACACACACACACACACACACACACACACACACACACACAAAGAAAAGAAAAAGAAAAAAAGAAAAAAGAAAAAGAAGATCCCTTCCTTCACAAAGCACAAGGGTTTCCGGTGAGTTGACTGGTCTCTGGGGGCATCTACTGGAAATTTAGCAAACTGCAGTCACATCATGTAAATTTGTTAATTTTGATTCTCCATCTTAATACAGGTATTGTTTTAAATTAATTAAACGCAAACAAGGTGGCACACAAATAATATAAATGTAAAGTTATGTGTTGTGTTCTACCTCATCGCGATGACAAGAGCAAAGCTGAAGCCGTCTGTGGGGCCATGGAACAATGCTCACTGCTTCCGACGCCCACCGAGTCGGCAGCACCTCAGGCCAACCTTTTCAAACCATCCCACTCTCATCAGACCAGAAGAATTAGAGCGCTGTTTTAGCCGTAAGCATCTCACTTAGTAAGGATTTTCTATTCACCAAAGGAAAACGCACTTTCCAACTGTGATGGTTTCTCTGAAACCAACACTACCTGCACAGCCATTAATTACAAATAACCAACACTGTTTATTTTCTATATGATTAAAATTGGCTGTTTCATCTGGTTGTCAATATCTCAGAATGCAGAATTTTGCTACACTGAAATTTAAAACTCTTTATTCTGACTAGTCATTACAGTTAGAATTATTCATTAGGATTAACATGACTCGTTGTTCTAGACATTTCAAAACCTGATAATAATGCACATAATCACAGCAGCGTTATATATTTTAAACACATGTTTCAATAAAGAACTATTTATATTGTCTTATGATGAATCACACAGTAAGAATTTTCATGGCATAATCATAAGCACTATCTTCATTATTTACGAAATTTATGGGTATATATTTAAAAGAAAGTTTTAAAAATAATTTGGGATGTATAAGTATTGTGCTAGAAATTGTACCATTATATATTTTGCATGCTGTTATAGTATTGTGGCAAATGTTCCTTACAAAGATTGAAATATTTAGTTAGCATCTAGAATGTATTAATTTATATGTTTTCTGAAAAATCTCATTAGACTCACCACTCAGGTAAGTGTGGTATTATCCATTATGTAAGCTTTAAAAAAATGAAAATAAAAGTATTGCCAACAGTTAGAAAATAAATATTAATATAGTAGAATATTTCATTTCTGTCTATATTTAGATTCAACTAGGTTTCTAGATTAACTTGCTAATTTAAAAGTATAATCTACTACATGACAGTGAATAGAATTGTTATTTAATTCTCCAAACAGCTATAAATTTATTAGTTTTAATCTTTAGAAGAACTATTATACTTTCAAGTTTTGCTCTATATTTTTGAAAAATATAATTTTATATCTATTGATAATGTAGAAAGCACAAACTTTCAATATTTTTATAGCACATATACAAATTCAAAAATATTATTTGAAAATTTCTATTTAACTCAAGCACAACTTTTCATTTTTCTTTAAAGCAGCCTAGTAATAAAATTAACTCATTGTGGGACTATTGCTGAGATTAATTCTTTTGATGAATACTACAACATGGTCAACAAAGAATTTTCTAACAGAATTTCATTTCAAGATGGGTGAGTTCATTTTAGAATACATAAAATATTTCTGTTTGTGAAACAAAAGCTAAGTCACATATTCAATCGTTAGAAATGATGCTTGGCTTTCAATGCAGTCACTCAAGACCAGTGCTGTTTATCAATCCAACAATGTCTTGTTGGTTGTAAATAGTAGATATCACATGGATGGTGGCTTTGATTCAGTGGGCAACACAGGACCACAGCCCTTTGAATGGCTTTAAATAGTTCTCTTAGTAATACAAGTGCATTTTAATGTATAGACCACATTAAAAGTGATTTCCATTCAGTCAAATATTTGAGTCACAGCGGCCACCATTAATTAGATGGTTAAGAATGAATCAACAGTACAGCCATCACCAGTACAACACGACACCGAACTAGCTGTCCACAAAGCCGTCACACAGAATTTTAGCAGCATACAAATACCTTAAACTTAACCACGGTTTTCAAAAGTTTCTTTGGGATTTTTGTACTAAAAAGAAAAAAGGGAAGAAAAGCAATTATATGAGTTTTGTATGTGACCTAGCTAGAGAATTTTCCAGGGGCAAGTGTCAAGCCAGGATGAAACAGAAGTCTGAACACCTTCAGGTATAAGGGGCAGCCACGTGGATTCATGTTCTTTTTGTCCAAATTATACTGCAGTTTCCAACCCTTGGAAAGGCAACAAAAAGCCAGGTTAAAGTGACTTTTAGTAAGAAAAAAGAAATTTAAGTAAGTAATATAGTTTTATTATATTGTGTCCTAATATAACATTCAATATGAGTTAAAAATTACCTTTATAACATAGATACGGACACATGAAAGTTTTAACATTACTACAGCACCTGACGATTTTTGTGTAAATTAATGTGTGATTTGTGTTAGCATAAAACTCCACAGGATGTTGTATCTACTTAACTTTTTAAAAAGTAATCTATTGTGTCCACCACAATTTTTGAAATTGTATTATTTTGGATTGTTTTTCTCAAAACAAACTAATAAAAACCAGCCACTTCCTTTATTATGCTTATTATCTTTGTAAATAAAAAATTAATTTTCTACATAAAGTGAGTGAAATACGAAATAACAGGAACAGAAAGCTGGAGAACACACTAACTAATCTTAGGAAACAAAGCTTGCCTTAGGACAGGGGTGTGGGCTTGCCGCACAGTTCTCAGGAGCCTCCCACTTTGCCAGTGCTGGAGTTTGCCGAGTTTTGCAAATAAAATTCTGTTTCTCTCACTCTTGCTGAGAGTCGTGAGAGTCTGTAGTTTGCACCTTCCCATTAAAAATGTATTGTATTTTTTTGAAATTATTCACCCCGCCTTTTATCCAGATCATGTCTTTGAAAGGAGGAAGTAGATAATAAATGGAATAATTCATGATTTCCCATTAAATATGAAACTTTCTTTTGCAGAGTTTAGAAAATGAAGTACTACATAATGTACAAAAGTTGATTAGAACTTTTTCAACTTTTTGTTTTTAACCTTTCACATAAAACAGCTACACAGGTAGGGTTTCTTTGGGAAAAGTAAACCAATCGATTCTTTACACCTACAGTTCGTGCTAACTATTCTCGTTTTCCTGCCTCCAAATGCGCGCGCGCGCACACACACACATACACACTCACACACACACACACACACACACACACACACACACACACACACAGAGTCTCTCACACATACACACTCACACACACACACAGTCTCTCACACATATACACTACACACACACACAGAGTCTCTCACACATACACACACACACACACACACACACACACACACAGTCTCTCACACATATACACTCACACACACATACACTCACAAAGTCTTGCACATGTACACACACCACACACACACACATTTCTTTAGGCTATTTAAAAAGCATTAAAACGACTGCAAATGTCATGTCAATAAAGCTATAGGCATGACAAGTATTTAAGAGAAATGTGACACCCTTAAAACACAGAAAAAAGACTACCTAATTTAAAAATGAAAACAAAACATTATTCACTCTCTTTAGTATAAAAATAATAGCAAACACAGAATTTTGACTTCTCATATCGAGACAGCTCTACTAATCATGAAAAAACAAAAACATTAGCTCTTAGGATCCCCCTTCTTTCGTACTCTGTCAACCACACCATTGTTCCCCCTTTTTCTTCCTTTCCCTTTTTAAAAATGAAGTTAATTTAGCAACAACAAAGCCCTGTAGTAAGTTAATGAAAGAGACATTACATTCGAACATCCAAGGGCAGCAGCCAAACTTCTTTTTGGGGATCTAACGTTTCTATTGCAGCAATGGTACAGCTTTTCATTAAGCAATCTTTTTTCTTTCTCCCACATGAAAAGTAAGAATATGTTTTCCCCTGTCAACTTAAGGGCGTTTAAGATAAGTACAAAATTATAAGGTGTATGGAGACACCTTTCATATTTCCAGCCCTTTAGTTATCATTACAAACAGATGGGTCCCACACAGACGAATAGAGAAACGAAGGTCCCTCACAGGCCATGTGCATGGAGGATCAAACTCCCAGAAAATGGTAAAAGCTACACTAATAAAGACAATGTAAACTGATCATTCTGATGCTTTGGCAAGATAGCACCTAGGAATAAATAGCTTGTCCTAAGCACCACACTGTCCTTACTGCAGCTGCCATAAACATTAGAAAAATCGCTAGCCAGGACTAACAGCAATAATAATAATAATAATAATAATAATAATAATAATAATAATAATAATAATAATAAAATAACACATAATAAGAGTATTGTAAAGCAAGGAGGTATTTTTGAGAACACAAATCAGTGCTGAATTCAAACTTTCAAAATAACTAGGTAAAATCGACAGCCAGTAGGCAAGAGCAAGCGCTTTCTTTTCTGATCCCCATCACAGTGTGAGTGCTTGCAGGAGGAGAGCTTGCGGCATTTGGCGGCATCTGTGGCATTATCAATAGCACACAAAACAGAATTTAAGCAGAAAAGAAAGTACTCAGAGATTTTTAAACAGATTGATTACTGAGAAATGCGGCAGCTAGTAAAAATGCTCCAGATGCCATAGCTTCAAAGTGTAGAAAATCAACTGAGCAGCGAAGACAAAATAACCTAAATGAACTTTCTCTGAGAAACTTACAGATGATGTAACAGAAAAATTACACACACCGGGGCTGTAGCGACTGGGCCCCACTAGCTATGTCTGCCAAACTGGGGAATGTAAAACACAGATTAATTTCTCAAATGTACAATAATTTTTTCATAAAATTGACTATGTACTAGCTACACCAGAAATTTTATAAACTGATGATGTGCACAGCATATCGTCTAAGCCAGGCTCCCTCCTTAGCCCTTCATTTCCATTGAGTGAAAGAAGCACAAAGCAAATGCCAAAATTCATTAACCTGCAAACACGCAAATAAAACTCCAACTCGTTCACTGCTTCAAGTGAAACCCTTTCAAACTTCTCATGTCTGGGATCTTAAAGATACTCAAACATCCCATCCCTGAGAAGGGAGCACCCTCAGGGTCAAGAGGACGATGCACCGGAGAGAAGCCCGAGCAGCTGCTCTGAGTGAGGAGGAGGAAGAGAGAAAATCCCAGCAAAACAGACACGGTGACATGACATGAGCAAGGGAAGAGCGAGAGAGAAAGTACCAAGGGTAAAATGGAAAATCATTTAATAGAGGGCAGCATGGAGGTTCACAAAGCAAACAACTGCTTATATAGAAAGACAAAGAAGTCGCTTAGAACCCTGTCAAGAGTAGGAGTGCGACAGCGGGCGCGGCTGTAACAGCAGCCACACAACCCCAATTACAGTAACAGCTACCGCCTATTGTTTGTTCAGATGATGCTCACAATGCGCCATATAATTATCTGATTTAAGCCCCCCAGTGTTGTCTATGAAATTGTAGGGCAGGAAAAAAAGATCACAGGTTAACATTATGTTTTAGATGAAAATACACACGCACGCACACACACACACACACACACACACACTCACAGAGAGAGAGAGAGAGAGAGAGAGAGAGAGAGAGAGAGAGAGAGAGAGAGAGAGAGCAAATTAAATTCATACCATGCATGTAGGTTATACCCAGAATTAAAGAATATAGCTCAGTATTAAAATACTGAGGAACTTTATGATCACTTTAGCAAATTTATGCTCACCTCACAGGATGGCGGTGGTGAGGGTAACAAACTAGCAAGCAAACAAAACAAAAAGAACACACACATCACACACACACCAGAAAATTATTTAGTAGTGTTAAAAATCCATAATGTTTAAGAAAAGTAGAAATTCAGGAAACTTTGCTGGCAATGTGTGTCTATTAAAAACACATGGAAAAAGCCTCACATTTTTCAGTTCATCCCAAGTCAGGTATGTGAAGGGATAGACACTGCTGTCAATGTACCCACTCAACGCTGCTGAAGACCATAGCTCCAGTTAGTGCGGGGGCCTCAAGATCTTAATGATATCATTTCTTGTAGAATAACGTTTAAATGTGGTGAAGTCCTCACTGGAGATCCAGTGATATTTTTCTGACTCTTGACAAGGTGATGTTAAAATCAATGCAAATAGCCATGTGCGAGAAAAGAATTTAGAGCAAGTATTGTCTGCAAGTATACCAGTGAAGGGCTGTAGCATTGCCACCAGGAAAGGCAAATGAATTAGAATACACACGCTCCCGAATGTGCGCGGCGTAAGAATGCACATGTGAGAATGTGGCGTTTAATGTAAGAGGCACTGTAGTTGGGGGAAAGTTTGGGGACAATTGATTTATTTGCAGAGGTTGAAGCCTATTTCTTAAACATTGGTGTCTTGCACATGCATGCAACATATATTGCATATGCTGTATTACTGATCTGCACTTAGTAGTGCACCTCAGACATTTAAATGTTTTCTAATCATCTTCTTGTCATTACCACACGTGATGGATTTATAGTGATGTCATCCTCCATCTCTTCCAACCTTAAGCCTATCTTAAGTCATTGTCTTACATAGTGACTCTGATGTAAGTATTTTGTACTTCTGCATTAGGAACTGTTTTGTGTCTTGAATAGTCATCTTTTCCTTGAATTCTGTATCCTCCTATTCCACTAGTATGCTCGTTTATGAGGAAAGGGGGTGGGGGAGTCTAAAAAGACTGTGTGTGTTTCTTTCTATGTATGTGTCTCTGTGTGTGCCGCTCTATGTGTCTGTCTGTATGTGTATATGTGTGCCTGTGTGTGTCAGTCATTGTGCATGCATGTGTGTGAATGTGTGCCTCTCTGTCTCTCTCTGTGTGTCTGTACGTGTGTGCATATGTGTCTCTCTCTTTGTGTGTGTGTATGTGTTTGTATCTGTGTTTGTGTGTCTGTATGTCTGTGCATGTCTCTCTCTTTGTCTCTATCTCTCTGTCTCTCTCTGTCTCTGTCTCTCTGTATCTCTCTGTCCCTGTCTCTCTGTTTCTCTCTCTGTGTGTGTGTGTGGGGGGCTTTCAGCTTTTGTATCACCTGAAAGGAAAGGTTTTGATGTTTCCCTGCCTGTAGCACCATGCAGATTGGGAAGATCCTTTCTTGTTCTTGACTTGGGTGCTGTTGCAGAAGAAGGAGGGCGTCTGATCTTGGTGGTAGAGACTTTCCCTGCTGGGAAAGCTTCTCCTCTTTGCATATACAGTGTTCTACAATTTCATGAGCACATATTTAAGTGTTTGGGTTTTTTTTTTTTTTTTACACATTTTCCTTTCTTTTCTTGTTACTTTGATATTATGTTTCAGTTTAAATATATGTCCACATTCTCAAGTCTAAGCCCAAACAAGGCTTGAAAGTTGGCACCCTGTATTTTTTTCCCTTCATAGTCTGGTTAAAGGTTGATCAGTTCTCTTCATCTTTACAAAAGCCAGTAATAAATTCCATTTATTGTCTGCTCTCATTTTAATATTTCTTTCTCTGTGTTAACTTTGAATCTTTTTTATTTTTATAAAAAGGAAGTTAGAGTTTTGACTGTAGAAGACAAAATGACAAAGCCAATCATAACACACTTGCAGCAAACAAAAGAATAGGAAAACCAGGCATTTCAAGATGTACATGATATAGCTGAGGTGGCACCTAAAGGGAAATCCACGGCACTGTAATGCTCATGTATAAAAAGTATAATACATAAAGGGAAGGGGAGAGAGGGAAGGGGGGAGGGGATGATGGAGGGGGAGGGAATGAAGTAGGGGACAATAAAGGAAGGGAGGAAGGAAGGTGGGTGCAGGGCCTAGTGCCATTCTGGGAATTCTGGAGAAGTATAGAATCCGGCTTCTAATTCATGTCATCCATTTTCTCTCTGGCTTAGCCCCCCTTGTGATGGGAGATGTTATTCTGTATATATATGTTTCTCATACTGGTTAATAAAGCTCTGTGGCCAATAGGAAACAAGATAGGCAGGGCTAGGAGACAAGGAGGAAAGAGGAAGTAGTAGGGAAGAGTCGAGATGGAGACCTGAAAGAAAGAAGATGCCGGCTGCGGCTCCCGGATAAGATAACCACGTGGAAATACTTAGATAAGTAGAAATGGGTTAATAATTAAGGCAGAGCTAGCCCATAAACAATAATGGTAATTGGCCAACAGGATTGTATTTAATACAGAGTCTCAGAGTGTTATTTATTTGGGACTGGCGCGGCTGTGGGCCCAGACTGGCAGGCTGGCGGGCTGGCGGAAACATACACGCTACACCCTTGCCTTCTTAATCCGAACCCATTGACAAGTGTGTCCCTGTACGTGCACATACAGTGATCATCCCAATGTCTCCCTGAACATGTAATTACAGTGCATATAAATGCATAAAGCAAAAGTTTAAAAACCCTGATACATACAGTATTTATTTCATTATTCTTTTGATAAATAGTAACACAATCCTTGTTACCATTCTATGGTAACATAGAGATAAACCCTTTCTATCTCTTTATGCATTTTTCCAGATGAAGAGGCTGAATTGGAGGGGGTTAAGTTAGTTATCCAGAGTCAACCAGTTCCTTGTGAGCATGAAGCTGGAAACTCAGTACCCAATCTGGGTTAAAATGTATGCTCTACTCAAGTAAACCTCCCACTATTGAGCCTTACTGAATATAAGACACCCTTTTCCATTCTGTTTTACAATATCTTTTTATCTTTAAAATGTTAACTGTGATCCCCAAACTAATGGGTCACAACCACTACTCTCTAATGGGTCACAATCTGTAGTTTATTAAAGTCCATGTTTCTGATGGTCCACAGCTATTCAGAGAGCAGCAGCAAGAGCTTGGAATTCTACTGTGTAGGTTAGAGTAGGGTAAGGGAGGCCTCACACATTGATAAACCAGTAGACCAAGGCTGGAGGAGGAAAAGCTTAGCAAGTGGGCGAGAGGGATAGAAGGCGGTCCAGGCACAGTACGGGTACCAGGCTATGAAGTCTGTGGGCACTCACTCACTGATTCACCACCACCTGTGAGCTGTGGTCCTCATCAATACCACAGATATACAAATAAACAAAGCTCCCACTCCATGCTGTCAGAGCACGGTGCAGGACACACAAGGTCAGTGAGTGCACTGTAAGTGCTACAATGGGAGGAAGGGTGCAGAAGAGCAGCAAGATTACCTGATAGAACTGAGCCCTCAACGACACAGAAGGGCAGGAATGGCAGTGCCCGTAGGATGGGAGATGAAAAGGATGATCACTTAGTGGAACGGGTAGCTCCAGAGCCCGGGTGGCATCTAGGAACAAAGGTGGTTCACAGAGCTCCAACATCAGGATCCAAGTTCAGCTCTAGTCCTGATTACCTGGGTGGCCTTGCTTTTATTATTTAATATCCTGTGCTTTTATCCTTCATTATAAATGGAGCATACAGATATTTTCTTTCTAGAATTAAAAGAATTAATACAGAAGATGTACAAGAAACAATACCTGAACAATTTTAAGTGGTCACTAAGTGGTCCAAGTAGGAATGGAGAGGATTTATCTGGAGAGGGCAGGTGTATGCTTAGGTAAGAGCAGCCTGACTTAAAAGGTTATCTATCTACTGAGTGCCTACTGTGTGTTGCATATCATTGGAGGAACTGGGGACTCAGCTGGGAATAAGACATTGCCCCAGCTGTTCAGGTGGACCCAGAAGGGTCATCATCTATTTCTTCCTCTGTTCATTCCTGCATCCATTCTATCATATTCTAAATCAGACCACTTTCTTTTTCTTGTTAAATGTTTTATTTATTTTATATACCTTGATTTGCATATAAATCCTCTCCCTCCTCTCCTCCTGTTCCCCCAACCTCCTTTTTAACCCACACCACTCCTCAAAAAGGGTAAGGCCTTCCATGGGAGTCAACTAAGCATGGCACTTCAAGTTGAGGCAGGACCAAGCTCCTCCCGGCTGCATCAAGGCTGAGTGAGGCACCCACCAAAGGGAATAGGTTCCAAAAAGCCAATTCATGCACATGAGACAGATCCTGGTCCCACTGCTAGGGGCCCCACAAACAGACCGACTGACAGCCATATACAGAGAGCAATCAGACCACTCTTTATAACATCCTTTATACCCAGCCTGGTCAAGCTGCTTTCAGCTCTTACACAGAGCAGAGCAGTCTTGAGTTCACATTGAAATGAAGCCACCTTGCATTGCTTCCTTGTAGAAAATATGACAAAAATTCCCCAGTATATTTAGGACAAAAGTTAGTCTCCTCAGAAATTATGCTGACCAAGTAACATCTAATTCCTCAAAAACAGTCTGAATGGAATGAGAAAAAAAAAATCCACACAAAAGAAATTTGGAAAAATTCCTTTTCATTGATCACCTAAGAATTTTGGAAGATACTATAGTGATAACTTAGTCAATTAATAAATGGCTAAATACATATATTTATTATATGTATTTAGTTAATCATTTTTAGTTAATCATTTTTAATTAATTCAAGGATATTTTATTAGATTTAATTAATTTAAGGGCTGGAGATCAACA
This sequence comes from Cricetiscus sungorus, assembly GCA_030556225.1. Classification (NCBI taxonomy): domain Eukaryota; kingdom Metazoa; phylum Chordata; class Mammalia; order Rodentia; family Cricetidae; genus Cricetiscus; species Cricetiscus sungorus. Next base: position 20,874,955 of record JANBXA010000103.1, read on the forward strand.
TTGGTTAATTTCCAAACAATAAATGTCTCACATAACGAAAGCTAAAGTAGGACAAATACTAATAAATGAAAGCATTATTGCAATTTTCCCAAAATGTGTTACCCCTTTCCTGTCTTGGGGACCAGGGAAGGTGAACAGTGCAACATTCTGTTACTCTTTACTTCAAGGTCACATGATTTGAGCACACTGAAAAGATGATGTCTTCAGTGCCCGTCATTCCTTGCCCTGTCCGTGTGTATTCCCAGACACCTTGACCTTGCAGGGGCAGCTTGACCTTGGGAAGCCTCTGTGAATTGGTATTTCATCATTTAGCTTCTTTCTCCTTGGCTTTGATCGTCTAAATAGGAAAAAAACAGGTTTCTATGGAAAATAACATAATCAAGTTTATTCAGTTAAAACTGCTCTAATTTCATGTTCTTTCTAAGTTAACTGTTATGGCCCAGGGATGGATTTTTATTCTTCCCGATAGTAACATACACAAGCCATGTCTAGATGTCTAAAGGGTGTTGGTTAGCCTAACTCTCACACCTGAATTAGTGGGGTATCCTTGACAACCTCATTAGAAGAACTGCTGAGTTTTGCCTGGGTGTGTGGATTATGATGAAGAAAAAGACCTGCTCTCTATTTCTGGGGTTTCTGGGTGTGTTTAATTTTGTTTAAGATACTTGTTAACCTGAAGAAAATGGCCAAAATGTGTTGCATAATTTTTGTGTGATATGCAGAAAAACGATATTATCAGCTAAGGCACAGTCTGAGAATACACACTTACGCAGAGGCCAGCATACACACAAACATGTACTACACACGTGTGTGTTATCTTGATAATTATCTTTCAGATGGGGGAAGTTGGACATTTCTAAATGATCTAATTAAAGCCCAAAGAAAAAAAAATATTGCTTTCATTTTCTTCTTTTCATCATTTCTCATAGTTAGACATGGAACTTCCCCCCCTCAAAGAATAATGTTATACTTCAGACAGACAGACAGACACTCAATTGCACTGACTAGGAAAGACCTTGACCTAGCCATTTCTGTGGAGACTGAGACTGCAGAAACACCTTGTGAAGCTGTGGTCTGGGCTGCTTTTAGCACAGAGAAGTTCCAAAGTTATTATAACAACACCCCACTTTCCACCATAACAACAGCAGGGTGAATGTGTGGGCCAGGAGAAAGATATTTTTAAGTGCTGCAATATCAATATTTTAGGGATTGTTTTCCAACCATAACGAAAATCTAAAAGGTTTCGAGTCTTCTCTGTTTTAATACTGACAGAATGCAATATCAAAGACAAACCTATTTAACACCATCATAAAACCATTTACTCTGCAACTGACTACCTTAGAAGTTTTAATTTGCCAACTCCCTTAGAGATTGTTACTTCACAGCAGAGCACAGTGTTTTAAAGGAAAACAGAGTTATTTCATAAAAGCAGACAACAATGAACAGGGCAGAAAGCGAGCACCTGGAGGCGTTTAAAGTTCTCACAGCATGCTCTGGACCGTTAGGTGTGAGCTCTCCCCATGTCTAGAGCACCTTGCCGTCATGTAGACCCCGGGGCTGATGGACTGGTAAGCTGCAAATCGGAAAAGCCCATCCTACAAGCTTCTGAGAGTCCACATGAAAGTCTACTGACTCAGCGAAATGCTAATTTATTTTGAACCAATGGGAATCTATCATCTCAGAATGAAGAAGAAAGGGCTTTAAGATAATGTTTGCAGTGTCCCTCATTGACCCGGAGTTTACCAGGTTATCCAGACTGGCTGGTCAGGGAGCTCCAGGGATTCTCCTGTGCTGGGATTGCAGGTGTTCAGAGCCACATCTGGCTTTAGGTGGGCACTGGGGTTCTGAACTCAGCTCCTCATGCTTGTACTTAGCACTGCACCAACTGAGCTGCCACACAGCTCTGGTTCTCGGTTCTGTGACAGCCCAAACTTGATGGATGTGATACCTGATGGCCCTCACCACCATCAGACTCACAAATGCCTTGTTGATGTGGCTCAGAGTCAGGCACCCCCAAAGAAAGCAGCATCTTGGAGAAGCACACAGGTCTTGTTCACAGGCTGGGGCTTGGGATTTGAAACAAAAAATAGTATGGAGCAGATTAACATTATCTGTCTCCAAATGATTCTGCTCATTTGTATTTCCATATACAATGTTACAAAAACTGCCCCAGAATTTTTTTATTTGAATCTATAAATGACAATTTTATTATTTAGCTTCTTGGAGCAATTAAGACATGATAATGAGTGATATTTAAGTGCCTTTAGAAAAACAATAATGTATTCTGATAATATACATAATTAAAATTCAAAATGCACCAAGGGTTCTGATTTACCAATTTTTAGAAGTTAAAGATCAGTTAAAACAACATCAGTCAACCTATTATGTAGAGCCATGTAATAAAAACAACATCAGTAAACCCATTATGTAGACCTATGTAATAAAAATAACATCAGTCAGCCTATCACGTAGACCTGTGTAATAGAACATCAGTCAATCTATCATGTAGACTTATGTAATAAAGTTTAGTCACTGCCAAGTGTAAATGTAGATAGAGCAGATTATAATGAATAATGTAATATCTAACATATAGCAAGAAAGGCACACTTAGCAATTCATTAAGTAGAGATTTGGGTAATAACTTCCAGAGAATACAGGTTTGGCTCTCAGCACCCATGATGGGTGGTGGTTCATAACCACCTGCAACTCTAGCTTCAATGGCTCCAATGCCACAGTGCCCTCTCTTGGTCTCTACAGGCATCTGCTAGCACATGCTCATCTGTATACTCACACACATGTATACACATATTACAAAAAATAAAGCTGGGAATGGTGGTATATACCTTGAGAAACAGAGACACACCAGTCAAGAGGTCAAAGCCAGAGTGAGCTCCAGGACAGCTGGACTGTGAAAGGCCCTATCTCAAGAACTAGGACCCTAACACTAAAGATACCACACACCTTGCATGCAAGGTGTAAAGAAACCCAGCAGGAATGCATCTGGAAGCTTCCTCCCCGTCTTCATAAATACTGTTGATTATCCAGATTGTCATGATCCCAAATTACCTTCTAAAACATTACATTTATCCCCATAGACAAATGCTACTTCAACCAGAAAAGCTTCTTTGCAATGAACAGTGGTGACTGCAGAGGTACATGGCTGCTCAAGTTGCTGTGAATAAGTAACAGTTGAATTATGAACACTAAAGAAGACACGTATACTCCATCCAAGGGCTCAGGGAACATGACATGGCAGAATGAATGTAAGAACCAGAACATAAGAAGGGCCATGACATTTTGTCTTCTGAGCATGGCAAAGTTAGTCAATGAAGTCAAGACCTCATAGCAGCTATGGTTACTTGCAATGGGCCAACACAATACTGGGCCCTCAATAGTCACTCATGAAAGAGTTTAAAGGACTCTATCCTTTCCTCATGAACTGGTTATTGTGAATTCTGGGGGAAGGGAAGTCGTTGTGTGCCCACCATCTTGAGTAAACTCAGTAACTCAAAAACAAACAAACAAACAAACAAACCAACCAAACAACAACAACAAAACACCACCTCCAACAGCAACAAAAAAGTCATGAGAATAAGAAGGGGACTTTTAGGAAGGAGGGAGAGGGGGTGAAAATGGTGGCTGGAGAATAGAGAGGGGCTATAAATATAAGAGCGCACATTATACATATATGGTATTATCAAAGAACAAATTTAATAAAGGTTAACAAGGGCGTACTAAAATTCCTTCTGTGCATATGGATTGGACAAACCTGAAGTCCTGCTTTTGAATGATTCTACCCATTCCAAAGCAAAACAAGTGACATTTGCCCCGTTACTGCGTTTCTCTAGTGATGACTTTTCCATGGTTTTGCTCAAGTACTCATTTAAACCGTATGAGGAAATGGGAAAGAGCTCCTAGGGATGGGCACATTTAAAGTGACGTACCACAGGATGAGAAGGAGTGTCAGCAATTGTGGCACACTGGAAAAACAGATGGGGCCAAAGCAGGGCCAGATGGTAAGAGAGGCCAGCAAAGCCACAGTCACACGCAGCTTCAGGCCTGCTGAATTTAAATGGAACTCAGGGGCAATGGGGTGCTCTTTAGAATGTTCTAGAGAAAGGAGTGTCTTGATCAATGTTTTCTTTAAGTTTCACAGACTTGGTAGAGACAGAATACCCAAGAATATTCCAGAGAAGGAAGAGCAACTAGAAGATTGTGTTGGAGACCTTGGCAAGACAGGGGTATTGAAGCAATGTGGAGAAGTAGTGGAGCCCAGCATATATTTTTATCTTGCATCTGGTGAGGGCATATTAATGGAGAACATGGGGCATAGTAAAGGTAAAGGCTGCCTTGGGAAATGACGATAGGGAGACCTGGAGTTGAGTGGGAGAAAACCAAGATTCCGGTTTCAAGCAGCTGTAACCTTGTGATATGTATGTTGTTTCTTCAGTGTGCCTACATCAGCATGGCACATCAAGGAGGTAGCTGAAGGTAAAACTTTGGAGCCTGGATTTGCAGCTAGAATTGGATCCAGTGAGATGATAGCCTGAGAAGTGGGCCTACAACAGAGTCCTCAGCTTTCTTTCCACTGAGAATTTGAAAACAGAGATGCAGTCATTAGAGGAGGCTGGGGTGATGCGGTTGGAGGAAAATCATCCAGCAAGACTTACCAGAAACTACAATAGCTAAACAAGAGTGGTGCACTCTGCTGAATGCAGGGAAGGTGGCTCTCAAGATGAGGATGGAAGGAAAACTGTCAGATATGGCAGAGAGGAAGCATGCTAGAGGAGAAGGAGAGACATTGACAAGCATAGCCTCTGCACGTGCATTAGAAAATATTAACACGATGCTTTTGCTTACTGCAAAAGGCAGGGCGGGGCTGTGAGAAAGCACTTGCAGGGCATAAGAAGACCAGAAATACTAATGGAGGTTTGAACACTTGTGGTTATGATTCAATATAGAGGGAGAACTTTCTGGTGTATACTGAAAGGGGGAGGTGGGAGGGAGCGAAATGGAAGGATCAAGAACTACTTAGAACACGAGTGGGACCTCCCCACCCACTACAACCAGGAGAGCCACAGTGTATGCACTGAGATGCATGTAGGCCGCTATATTTGAAGGCATGTGGTAAGAGGTCATTTGGAGACAAAACAAAACCACAGTGTATTAGGAGATGCTAAACCTAGCGTGCATATAGTGTCTTGGTGGGCATGCACAGATATTTTAGCATCCGATGAAGAACAAGGCAGTGGAGGGGGAGGATTTGAGGTATATCTTACATGGTGTTCTACCTGATTGAAAACAGATTTTTGCATCACTGCACTTAAACCCTGCATACTGGTAATTGGTGATGTATTGGTCTATCACTCTCCTGTTCTAACCCCATATGTATATTCCCTGACAAGTTTCACCCAGTCGTCTCTGTCTTTTCTGCTTTACCCTTGGTCTCCTGGCTGTAATTCATAGTGTCAGTACTCATCCATCCCATATCTGTATGTTACACATAAGTCTTAATATTTATCAAATACATGTTAAGACTTTGGGGTAGGGTTGACCATCTCATAGTAAAATATCACTGTCTCTCCCAATGTGAAAAATCTCATATTAGATATGAGGTAAGTATTCAGTACCTGCTTGTTGACCAATTTATCTTTTTAGAGTTGAATGGCTAATAAAACGTTTTATGCAGCAATTCCTCAGCTAATAGAATATGCACAATTCCTCTCGGCACCTGCTGGGCATTTCTGGGAGATGCTGAAGCCATTCATCAATTTTCTCCTTTATGTGTTATTCAATTAGTTTGTCTAGGGTGCAATCTAGACTGAGTATCAATCAGGAGCATAATAGTAAGTTGTGTGCAAGCTCTCTCTATACTAGTGGCCTGCATGCAGTGTCTCCCAGAAATGGCTTCTGTGCAGACATGATTAGAGTCTTGAGTCACATTCACAGTCTGCTGTTAGGAGAATGCAATATGAAAAACGTGAAATTACTCAGGGCTACTGTTTTCTGTAACCCAGTGATGAATTTGAAATCAATTTGGTGATGTACTTAGTGAACAAATAATATTGTTACTATAATTAGAGGAGTCATAAACAATCCATTTTGTACTCTCTGGATTAAATAGTCTGTACTTAGTACTTTTGTGCATATTTCTAGCTTGATGACTTTTATAAAGCATATATTTAATTCTTATCTTAATTTTTAATACTTAGCACAGCTAAGCTATTTGGACATAGTTATATTTAAGTTAGCTTAAATATATATGTATACACACATGCATATGTATATTCTTATAGTTAGTAACCACACTATCATACAATAATGATCTTTACTTTTATTCAACAAGCTACCGAGGTAAGCTAATGAGTTTTCAATCCAAATAACATTTAATCAAAAATCCCACAGCTTTGTGGAAGTAAGTAATATTAATTCTATAATTTTAAAGGTTATTTTTAGACAGGGTCTCAAAGTAGCCCAGGTAATCTTCCAATTCTCTATAAAATAAAGGATGAACTTGAACTCCTGATCCTCCTGCCTTTGCCTCCCACCATGCCTGGTTTTTGTTGGCTGGGGATCAAACCCAGAGCTTCATGCATGCATGCTTGGCAAGAAGTCTGTCAACTGGGCCATTCTTCCAGTCTGGTTGTTATAATATTTTATCATCCTATGCTGGAGCTATTGACAAGATAAGCTAGTCTGTTTGTCTACGCAATACTCACATTGACAGAGATCAAATCAAACATAATAAAAGAGACAAAATTTTGCACTATATGCAACCTATGATAAAATATTAGTGGGGATATTTCTTGATTGAATTAGCATTAAGCAATATGCTGGCAGAACCTTTCAAAAAGCATTTGCATTAACCATCCCAGCAGAAACCTAGCGAATCCAGTGTGATGCATGCAACCCTTCAGTTATGCCAATGTTCAGTACTTGTGCCTAAAGAGTAAAGCTGGATGTGAGCAATTGTAAGGCGTCCCAACTGTCCTTTAAGGTCTCTCTCTGTCCCTCTGACATACATGAACTTTTTTCTCATACTGCTATTCATCCCACAGAATAGATTCTGGTTAGTGATAAAATAGCAGTGTTTATACTGTTCATTAAAAGAAATCCAGATAACTTGGAAATGATTTTACATTTAACAATAAACTGTTACTTATTGACGCTTTTGAGGGTTCTTGGACAAAGGGAGCAATGTGTACCACTAAGAGTCATTTTTCATTTTTTATGTCACCAATAAAAAATCTGCATCTTTCTCTGAAAACACTTTTCTTCCCTACAGAGGCAACATACCCTAAAATGGAAATTAATAAGCAATTAATGGCTCAGACTTAACTCAATATTGCAAATGTGCTAGTATAATATCTTGCTAAATATAAGATTTTGGAGAGCCAAAAATTTAAAGACTTTGATGTGTATAAGATCAATAGACATGACTTATCACTATTTAATATCAGTTTTAATTTTTAAATGCCATGTTCCAGTGGAAAAAAAGTTTACTGCACAGGAAAATTGAAATTCCAAGAAAGAATCCAGACAAAAGAAACAAACTTCGTATTAAAGCGCCGTTAAGAGGCCAAACTTACGCAGCAACCTCCTCCTTCGACAGTCCTTTGAAGTTCTTCTCCAGGTAATGGTCTATGTCATCTTTCTCTTTGATCAACTGGGCCCTAAATGAAATGGGAAGAAATAATGAAGTGCCGCCCGACCAAAATGAAAAGCTCCCTAACACAAAAACTCTACCAGGAGAGAAGTTGGGTTCGGTGGACAGTGGTGTCAGTGGTTAATGTCCAGCCATGGGTGCAAGCTTGTATTGTTTGGCTCATCTCCAAAAACTTGAAAGGGAGAAGATAGGGAAGAGCAGATCTGGTGGATAAAAGAAGACACGTCAATGTAGTGCCACGTGCCCGAGTAGGGGCATTTTCCCTCAAAGCTTGCGCTCGTGGGTTTTGCAGCACAACTCTCTCGCTATTTTCTTTGGGTTAGGACCTGGAGTCAAGAACTACTGTTTGATACAAATGTGTGTTCCAAACATTAGCTAAGTTTCCCATAGAATGCTGTTTGAAAAGGTCTGTTTGTTCCACTTGTGCTTTTTGGTTTGTTTTTGTTTTTCAGACAACTCTAATTTGGCACCCAGTCCGCGGCAAGCGGCAGCCTCCGCATCAGCACTGAGCAATTGCGAGCGTGTGCCAGCGTGCCTAAGAACTTGCTTGTTTTTTGTCTGTTTGTTTTTCTTATAGCACACACAAATCTCAAATCATTGAGATTCCAGATGCAAAATATCTGAGACTTTATTGACAAATGTGTTCATTAACACACTCTACATTTGTAAAAACAAATACACGCTAAGTTCCCAGAACCTTGTGTGCATGGTATTAAATATCCCCACATAGGCATGTTTTACTTACAGAATTCTTATTAAAGAATGTTTGGAAAAACTTTTCCCTAAGTAGTAATAATAAAACTTTTTTTCTTTAGTAGGATTCTTTTAAAAAGAATCCATCTGATTTTAGGTGGCTATCTACTGCTCACTTTGAAAATAAAATGTAATCTTAATTATTGAAAAGAGCCAGACAGACAAGCTTTTTGGTTTTGTAAATATTTCAAAAATTAAAGAACACACACATGCATTTGTGCATGCGTTATTGAAAGATTTCTTAGCTTCCTAAACCCCATTTGATTTGCAATTTTAAAAGAGTGTTTATGTTGGTTTGGATATGAATTTGCTTTGGTCCAGGGGCATTGGTCTTTCTAAGAAATACTAAAAATGAGATATGAAAAGAAAGAAATCTTATAAAAATTTGATTGTTATACTTTTCAGGAATTGAAGCACAATGCAGAATGCACAAAAAGAAAATACCCAAAGGTACATATGCAAAGTATTTCCAGTCATAAGTAATATGTGTATCTTCTAAAAGCCAATACACTGACAAATGGCAACTTCAAAGTATCTCAGTACTGTTAATATTCATAAAAATGATAAATGCATCATTTTCTTCTCCTGCATTTTGTGACAACTGCAGGAGCTTGGTAGCCGTTCCTCAGCAGCAGCAGTATGGGGATGCATTTTCAGATTCCATTGTCATTTCATGAGCTCAATCTTGCCTGCCAATCTACTCTACTAGGAAGCATGCATTCTATTAGGACATTGCGAGCTAAAAGTCATGTTTCCATCTTAAAGCTTCTGTCTATTCTCTCTGTGCCTGTTTTAAAAAGAAAACATCTCAAAACTCTGTAGAAAACATAAAATACTCTCACAAGAAATAAAGTGATTAAATGACCCCTAGCTTGGTAAATACTGGTTGTATTTGAGTGAGGTTCATTAAGCCTTTCAAAATAGTGAATATGAACATTTGGCTGTAACAATATAGTATCTCTTTTTCTTGCACAATTGAAATTTTTGAGATGTGTTACTGACATCCATGACTGCAGGAACTGTGCTCTGTAGGAGGAGAAAGCAGAAGCAGGGACACATACCTTGGAACTGTTCCTGGAGAGCATGGCAGTTTCTCCCTGGCTAAGACTGTAAGTCTTGTACGAGTCACAGGAACTGGGGGAAAGGTTGTCATTGAGGTCTGCAAAATGGAAGCAGAAAGGGCTGTTTTAAAAGGATGGATCTTCAAAGAATCCATGAAGAAAGACATCATTAGCAATGTATTATGTGTTGTCTGAGCAGAGACTGCCTCTATATGTCGAGCTATTGCTTTTGTTAGGCAGGAAACTACTGAGAAAGTTGATTCCGCAGGCTGCGTCTCTAAGTTCATTCCTACTGTCTGGACGATTGCCTAGATCTCTATCCCAAAGTGGTTTAGGAGAAAATCCACAAATGCATTGGTGGTTCAGCTTTGGTACTAGTTCTGTTGTGGGGCATAGTTGCAGTGCAAGAACAAAGCCTATGGACAGCTGTGGGCTCCAGGATTCCACTTTCCTTCCTGTTACAGCAGTTGAGAATGGGTCCGACTTTGCTATTTTCTAGAAAGCTCAGCTCTTACAAATAAATGCTCCTCTAAAGTGATGGATGCTAACAGTGGTGCTCAGGAAGGAGGCAGAGAGCTGGAACATGTAGTATAGAAAATCATTTCAAAACGTATTGGTTTTGAAAGTGGTTTAGGACCACTTTACCTCTCACCCCTTAAATGTGTCAAGAATTTGGATAGAGTGTAAAAAGGTAGTTTTTCTCTGACCCTAAATCACTGGGACCTCTTTTGTATGTTCAAGCGGCTTATCTACACTCATTTATCTGGACCAGTTGGGACCCCAAATAGCTGTCTTCCAGAGCACATACATTTTGTGTGAGCTTTTCTCATGGCACAAAGTCTCAGGATTTCTTTACTTTTTAAATTTTTATTATTTTAATTATGTCTGTGTGTGCATGGGAAGTATATGTACACAGATGCAACTGTCCACAGAGGTCAGAGGTGTGAGATCCCTCTGGAGCTAGGGTTACAGGCAGTTGTAAGCCACCTGAAGTGGGTGCTGGGAACTGAACTCGGGTCCTCCGGAAAAGCAGTATGTCCTCCTAACCATTGAGCCATCTCTCCAGTCCCAGTCTCAGGGTTTTTTAGGGACAACACAGGGCTCCAAAGGCAAGTGCTCCAAGAAATGAAGACGCCAAGTCCCTCTTAGGAGAGGCCCATGATCTCCCAGCATCACTTCCAGTAGTGACAAGCCTGTGCAGAGACAGGTCATGTATCCATCCGAGGGAGACTGTCAGTCATACTTGAAGAAGAGGGTGGGGTTAGGAGAGATGATGCCAGCGCTTTTCTGAAGTGCATTGTGCCATAGTTGTGAGAATTGATAAAGGAAAGTCAACCGAGTTACTCAAACTTTGTCTCCAAAGAAAACATTGGGTCCTGTGTGATCTGTCATAAAACTACCAAGTTAGGCCTTGAATGTTCACCAGATAATTCACTGAGCCCCTACTTTGTGACGGATACTATTCACAGTGCTGAAGAAACAACGTCCAGCAAAAAGACAGAGATCTCTGGCCTCATGGAATTTCCATTATGGAAGTGGATAGTGAGAAAAGCTATCCACAGTTACATAAGCATAATAAATAGATAGACCACAACATGGTGACAAAAAGACTTCATAGGAAAAATACAACACAGATGCTAAGCAATAGTGAAGAGTAAATAAGAGGAGAAATCAATGGCGTTAAAATTTAGGGACGCAGAGTCTTGAAGTTGCTGTAGAAACTGTCATGTTTTCCTGATTGGTATGAGAATTGGCTTGATTACTCTTTCTATTGTAGATGCTCCAGACACCAGGATCCACACTGCTTCCTTTGGGGGTGGCATAATCTCAGCTTCACTTTGAAACGTTTACCCTGGCTTCTTCTGAGGTCATAGGGAAAGAAGTGCTGGGATGGAGAAAGGCTGCCATCGAGGTTTCTGTGAACCTGGCAGGAGAGGTCAGTAAGAAGGAGAGCTGGCAGGTGTAGTCAGACCCGAGAGAGAGCCATCCACACAGTGCAGTACAACAGTAGCATGGCACTACAGGACTGGGGTATGGGAACACTGAACTTTGAGGGAATTTTGTGAAAGTCAGTATTGACAGGATTGGTCTCATGTGCCTAAAAACAATTATCACATTGAACTAAAATATTTCTCAAAATTAAAGAGGTAATTTAAATACAGATTAGTGTTTTATTTTTGATACGCTAGAACCCTATTACCCTGTTTATGCAGACTTGCTTAATTGCATGAATCATCTATTAGGCACCTTTTTCTATGCATTTATAGCCTTTGCATAATATGCAGTACACTGTCTAAACATAAAGTATTGCCTTTTTCTGCAGAATAACCTCATGATTTAATGACTTAACTCAGTTCTAAGTCCTTACCCATCCATTCCTAATGAAATTCTACAGGGAATGAAGACAACTATCACTCCCTCTGTTCAGCACATGCCGCATGCCATGAGTGAATACATCCTGATGCCCCGTTCTGCTCTCCAGAGCTCCATTGGATGGCAGTGGAGCCAGGAAGTCTGCATGGTTCACTGAGGGGCTTCTCAGATGCTGGGAAGACTCAGCTGTGTGCAGGCAGGTAGAACAGCCTCCAGAAGCTCCAGTATGGCCAGCATACTTTATCAAGGTGCATAAAACCTTGTTATCCCTCAAAGTGGGCCTTCCAGTGTATTATACAAATCCAAGGGAGTTAGCTGAATTTTGCCAGGAAATATAGGCACATAATGAAATCAAATGCAAATGCTATACATGGAAAAGAATGTCTTCTTTGTCACGCAGATCAACTGCATTTTTTTTTTTTTCAAATTCTAAGTCAACGTTTCCTAGCATTAAAGTTTCAGCTGCCAGTTCCTTCATTTTGCTCTCCTCTGATCTGAGAACATGAGCAGCAGGAACACCTTCACTCTTAAATTTAGTTTAATGTAAGTATTGCAAGCCCTGCTGGCAAGCCTCAAGGCACAAACTCTGAATGAGGGGTGGTCAGAGCTGAATTATAAAGTGGGGAAGAAAGTTATTAACTGCATGTGGGAAAAATGTTGCACAACCCCTCTGTACTGGAAAGTTGGAGCTAAGCATTAGGGTGCATGTCTGGCAGCCTCTCTCCTTGTCCTACATCCTACCTTGCCTACGCTTCAGGTTAAGGTATTTTCTTTTTCATAATCGATAAACAGTGTGCAGTTTCAATTACATCTTCACAACTTGAAATAAACTCACTATTCAGTGTGACCCCAGACCCAATTATCTTCCTAAGTAACTGCCCTCCCTTTCATGCCTTAGAAGCTTGTTCTCATGTATGCCAACATTTATTAAAGAAGGATGTAGCTGCATTCTTACACGCAACAGGGGCCGAGGAGAACTTAAAAGTCTGGGCAACGCAGCTATCATTTCAGGGCGTGGTTTCGTTGTAGAGTGGCAAAAGTTCACTGTCAACATGGCTCACATCTTTCCCAGCCCTTGGTTCTCTGACTTCAACTCAGTAACGAGGAATTTAGTTCATTTCTGCTGTGTACCACCTGCCTAGGCCAGCAGTAAAAACAGAAGCCAGCCCAAACACTTGGCCATCACAGTCTACCCCAACTCATCCCCACAGAAGAAAGCTGTGGAAAGGCAATTGTTCAAGGAAAGGAGGAGGAAGCTATTTCTGGGGCTGGTACCAGGATACGCGGAGCCCCAGAACCCAGGCCGATGCAGTGCTTTAGGAGGACCCAGGGGCATCTCCCCTCCCCTCCGGTGCCAGCCAATGGCACCACAGGGGCCGAGACAAAGATCAAAAGGCCGCCTGGGGCCATCCCACAGTTGGTATTCAGAAAAGATTTGGCACACTCTTTGATCTGCTGCCTGGCACTCATATCAGCTGCAGTTACAGCCTCTACTTTTGGCCCCCACATACAAAGACAAATGAGAATGGCGAAGCAGAGGATGAAAGAGTTCAGAGTTCTGGGTCAGGCTGAATGTGTCCTCTGGTGTGAGTTTAAGTCTCTGCCCCCCTAGTGAAACTTCAAAGAGTAACCCTCCTGCCCACTCCCCCTTGACACAAAGGAGGGCCCCGACTGTGTCCACAGAGGCTGCGAGAGGGGCTGTGTCTAAATGACTAGATCCCCAGGTCCAATCACTGCACAGTGAAAATGAGGTGAGAGAAACAAATCAACAACTCCAGCAAACACGTTTATTATGTATCACCAAGAGAGCACAAAATAAATATAATTTTTCCACTGGTGACACAGTATCATTATTAAGATTTGGAAAATTTGTAGAAGAATCACTTTTGTTGCAAAAGATGAAAAAAAAACCTACAAGATATATTTAATAGTTTAAACTACTTACAAGGGTGAAAAATAAGTTCACATAAATAAGTTTAAAAATTTTAGAGCCTCCTAGAGCTTTGTGGTGGACAATTGGATAGGTTGTGAAATAAATAGTAATCACACATTTCCACAACCTGACATTTATTAGTGACTCAATCAAAGCGTCAGGTAGAAGGCAGGACATATTTCATTCAACTTACATTTGCAGATAACGGATCTCTCTGGGCCCTCACACAGCAGTAAGAAAAAATCAGTAAGCAAAACGCAACAGCAAAAGAGAGAGAAAAAATTACTCAGTAAAAGAATTCCTCTGTGCACTTCAAGAAACAAAACTCACTCAGACCAGTAAATAAGCAAATTAGAAAAGTACTGTGTGCCCAGTCTATATTTAGATGAACTAAAAAGTGAATTGGCCCAATAAGTCGCTATTAATCACTAGCTCAACAAAACGCCCCCAAGCAGCGGAAATATGTGTGTGTTGACGCAGCCCAGGTCAAACGTGCTTTAGGATAGTCAATTCCTTCTCTCATGCTGTGAGACAGGGCTGTTTTTAACGACAAGGGAGACAGACTGCCTTCAGTTCTGTCTCCACCCACCTCTAAACAGGCCTGGTGTGCCTGTTCCCATGTCTGTCTGTTTGTCTTTCCTTAGCGGGCCAGGTGGTCTCAGCCAAGAAGAGGGCCTTCTGCTGATCTAGGGAGATGGTTGATTCTGGAGGTGGGTCTCGGGAAGCTGGAGGCCTGATAATGGAGGATGGGGTCCTGGGGTGGAAGAGCAGCCCTCTCTCTGGGAGCTGAGCATGTCCTGTCCCCAGCCTTGTCCCACAAACCTCAGAAAACTGGCTCTGCGTCCCCTGACTAGCTCCTGGTGTTGGTCTCCAGCTTGGCCTCTTTTCCCAGGTCAGTGTCCTGGCTAGGTGCAAGACGAGGACGCCGAGAGCGTCTCCTGGGAAACAGGGGCGTGGTCGGAGGGCAGGGGCGGAGTTAGGCTAAATGGGCTTTGGGATTGGGCAGCTCCGAGACTCTTGGAGCATGGGGGCGGTGCTTGGAGGGGAGGTTTGTTGATGAGTGTGTGTGGCCTGCAGGAGGAGCTGGGTTCTCAAGTGCACTCGCCAGGGATAGCTCCACAAGGCAAGGGCCTTGGGTTTGAGAAAGCCTCTGAGTTGCTTCCTTCAGGGCTCCGCTTTCTCTCAAGATTTCTCAATAATGTTTGTCCACAAGATTGATGGAAAACCTACAGATTGGTCTCTTAGAATTACTGACCTTATCTGCTTTCATTTCTGAAACTTAGAATTTTTCGGTTTTCCCTATCGGTTATCCTGTTTAACTTCCGCCTATCGTTCTGCTTTTTCTGCCACTTGTGTATACTAAGAGCTTTCTTGCCCCTTCTCTCATACATAGAACAGGGCCAGAGCTTATTGCTTTTCCCACAGCACTATGCGGGAAATAAGGCTTTACCGATTGCCCGTGTCACACATTGGGTGAGTTAGCCAGCAATCTGGCCCACCCACATCGCTTTACCAACCATACATTCATTCTGTCTACAGCATAAACATACATCTGATTTTCTGTAATAAATCACTGCATTATTTCCACTAAGTTTAAACCGTGAATTCAATTGTTGCGTTCAATTTTAACACTCAGTTGATCATTGTGACTGCCTGTAGCTAGCGCCCCCTCCTGTCCAAACCAGGAGGACCTCCTCTGTTCCCATGAATTCATTTCCTAGCTCTCAGAATTGCTTTAGCAAAACTCCATTTGACCCTTGTGAATTCTCTCCCAGACTCTGCTCTCGGTGGACTTTCTGCACGGGAGATTTGTGAGTTCTATTTTCTGTCTTCTGACAGGTAACAATGACCTGTTAGCTGGTGGACTAGAAAAGTCTGTCCTGCCTGTTCAGATTTGCTTCCCCTGCTTGCTGTCCCCAACCCTCTGGAAGTTCTGTGACACAGAACTTTTGAACAGAAAGAAAATGCAGCCAGAGAACTTTGTAAATGATAGAAAATTCAAACTGACTAAAGCAAAAAAAAAAAAAAGAGAGAGAGAGAGAGAGAGAGAGAGAGAGAGAGAGAGAGAGAGAGAGAGAGCGCAAATCATTTCTCCCAAGAGAAGGTGCTGGCTTCAGGCACCACTTTTCTCTAGGTACCTGGGCCTTCTGGAAGCATTGGGAATTTCAGCACAAGCCTGTCTTTATTCACACACAATTAACCTCTCTTTACTCTTTCCACTTACAGATGTCTTTACTTAGAATGTGAGCCTCCTCTAAATGTGGGTTTTAGTCTTTCCCTTTTCTTATCTAATGTCCTGAAACAGCATAGAGGATGCGGACTGGGGTGTGATTTTGAATTAACCAAGTGGATAACAGGATAGGCAGAAGTTCCTCCAGCCGATTACTCTTCCTCATTAGTATTTGAAGGGGGATGAGGCAGATACACATGGCCATTGAAAGCTGTTCCTGGCCTGCTACATGCAAGATGCCTTCTGATCTTTGCTCTGAAGACAGGTGTTTAGGATATGTCAAACCTCCTCCCAGATGCAAGCTCTGCTCTTCCAGTGGATGCCACCACATTTTAGCCCTTCCCATAGTAGATCTCAATGAGGTTTGACACCTCACTCATCAATTACCCACATCCTTCTTGATTGACTTGTGTGTTTATTGGATGTGTCCCCCTGCAACATCAAAGAAGGAATATCCTAGGCAATTTGAGTTCCCTTGGTCTGACATTGTCCTTCTTTTCCCCATAGCCATTGGCAAAACATACATTCTTGATCCTTACAAGTATCCTTTTCCTTTACCTAGTTCTGGCACACGTGACGAGAACTCCAAAACCCATTCCCTTGTCTCTCCTTCACATGTGACCTCCTAAGAAGATCTATGTTGCCAGTGACAATCACAGATGCCAGTGGTCTAAAACATCAAAGCCATTTCTGCATTACACTGTGAGCTGTCACAATCAGCCTTGGGATTTGCTCTATGCTACTGTCACAGGAGAACTGGTCTGAAAGGACCGTCACCTGCAGCATGACTTACTTGTGGCAGAGAGATGATAATGGAAGAAAATTGTCCATCAGCTTCAAAGGCTTCATTTAGAACAAAAGTTAAGGACTTCTCTCACATTTCATTGGCCATGATTCATGTGGTTCTGCTCCATTGTAAGAAATGAGGTAACTGTCAACTTACCACGTGTTATAAAGGAGCACCAAACACCTACCAATGGCAGGTCACAGTGACTATTTCCAATGAGACTTTCTGTGTCTGAGGCTGGCCTCAAATACCTGACCCTCCTGAGTTCTGGGTGTATAGGTGTGTTTTTCCAGAACTGGCCAATTCTCTTTTACACTTTTTGTTTAGACATTTCATTAGGTTCTAGAGACAGAGCCCTTCTGTCAATTTCCTAAATTCTCCCTCAAATTTAGATAATTGTAAGCTATTACTTTAAAAGTACTGTCCTTTTAAAATGCTTTCTTCTATGATATTGTTTATTAATATTGAGATCCCTGACCTGAATTTTTAACTCCTGATGAATATATTTTTGTTCCATTTTCATTTTTAACCATTTCATTAAATTATCTGTAAAGTTTTTTAAAATATCATTTTCAGTTCCTTATTGATGCCTTTTTAAATGGAAACAATCATGTTTAGTATGTGAAAGCTCTCTTATATTGCTCCTTTAGACTTGTTTTGTTTTTCAAGGCAGGGTTTCACTATGTAGCCTTTGCTGTCCTGGAACTCTCTGTGTAGACCAGGTTGGCCTTGAACTCACAGAGATCTGCCTGCCTCTGCTTCACAAGTGGTGGGATTAAAGGTGTTTGCACCACTGTCTGGTTTAGATTTTTTAAAAATGTGGGTGTGTGTGTGTGTGTGTGTGTGTGTGTGTGTGTGTGTGTGTGTGTGTGTACGAGCGCGGGCGGTCGCGTGCGTGCGTGCGTGCGTGCGTGTGCACGGAGAGGTCAGAAAACAACCTGGTGAGTTAGCTCTTCTTCCACTCTGTGTGGCCCAAGGATCAAACTGAGTTCCCGGGGCTTAGACAAGCACTTTAGCTGCTGACTATCCTGATCCAGGGTAGCCTTCTCGTGGGAGTGCTGGAAAGTAGACGGGGGGTTCCCTGTGCATACTAACTGCGCAGCCTACCACTGAGCTCCGCAGCCACCGTCTGTTCTAATAGATTCTCTTCTCAGTCATCACTGAATACACTGATTCTTCAGGCTGTATGAAAGGGTTTATTTGCCTACTGTTGATATTTTTATATAGCCTATTACCCTTGGCTGCTATAGTGATTATCAGTGGGTTCAGCTGCCAGGAGCAGAAATCAACAATACCAGAACTGAAACAATGGTGCAGCCTCTGATTTACAGCTTAGCTTGCTATGGGGTCCATTCTCAAGACAGTCTTCTGCAGTCCAGCTACAGCATCTGCATTTTATCTGAGGAATGCACACACAGGAGAAAAATGGCATCCTCATCCCAGGGTGAACAAGGGTGGTATCACATTGCCACTTTAAGAGGTGGGAAAATGTCAGTTGTATTTTGAATGCCCACATGCCATGCTTTGGTATTTGAAGTTTGAAAAGCAAGCAAAAACAAGCAAGCAAGCAAGCAATCAAGCAAACAAACAAACAAAAAACGAAAAAAACCCCTAATATTTGTTATTTATTCCATACAAGCAGTGGCCTCCTTAAACGGTAATTACAAAAGAAAAAAAAAAGACATTGTTATGACTCTAGCCATCTTCATCTCTTCCTTGGTCCCTGGAGTTCCCAGGCCTAGCTTTTCAAGTTCTTCTCTCTTTCCCTTAGGCAGACTCAACTACAGTATATTTTGTGAATTGGAATTGCTTGGAGAACCGTATGTGGGGTCCACAGGCTGCATTGTGGATCCTGTGTACTATGTCTGTTTACTGCTCCTCTCCCCACACCCCCACTCCCAATCGAGAGAGAGAGAGAGAGAGAGAGAGAGAGAGAGAGAGAGAGAGAGAGAGAGAGAGAGAGAGAGAGAGAGAGAGAGAGAGAGAGAGAGAGAGAGAGAGAGAGAGAGAGAGAATAATGATTAAAGAAGAGGAGGGCATGAATTTGAGAGGGTGTGGGGGGATAGGAAGTATGGGGGAAGAAACAGATTGGAAATGATTAAAGCACAACAATCATATGTGCAATTCTCAACAAATTAAATGCAACACAAATACTGGTGGAATTCAGACTTGAAAAACAGCAAGTAAAAAATCCTTGAATGTTCCCATATAAGTTCCAAGTTTGCTGGACAAAACAGATGGAGAGAAATTGGTTAAGCCGAAATTGGTTAAGTGCCAACGTGACAGTGACTGCACTGTTTCTGCTAGCACCTTTTTGATGGAGCAAAGTCATGTGTAGCACACACACTTTCCACCTGTGTGCTGCTAGAGAAGAAGAAAACAACTGGCTTTTACCTAGCAGGGCTAAGTATACTTATTTTCTAGAGTAGTTGTAATTTGTTTTGCAATTTAGACTATAAGAGACTTAGTTCCCTGTCTCTGTTCTCTGTCTGTCTCTCTCTCCCCGCCCCCCACACACAATCACTGTGGGTCATCACACTGATGGGCATTTAAAAGACTGGAAGAGTAAGAAATAGCTGGCGTCCTCCATGTACACAGGTACATTGTGATACAGTAATCTTTCATTTCAATGACGTTTGTTAAGGGGTCATCTTTAAATGGCTGGACACTACAAAGTAGAGGTCAGTTTGTCACAATTTTATCATCCAACCAAAATGCATCTCTATTTGTGATGTTGTTGGATTTATTTTTGCTGTTCCTTTAAAATCTTTTTACATTTGTATCGTGTATGTGAGGGTCATCTCTCTTCTTCTACCATGTGGGTCCTAGGACTTGAACTCAGGTCGTCAGGCCTGGCAGCAAGGACCTTAACTTGCAGAGCCACCTCACTGCCCTTAATTGCCTGTTTTTACCCTTGGGGCCTGGTGGGAGTTATGGCCTTGAACCATCTTTGTAGCTGTACCCTATCATCAGAAAATTATGGTTCTAGTTTAGGATCTGCCTTGCTAGCTGCCTCTGGCTTCACAGAGATTTAGCAAGTAATCCCACACTATCGGTCTCTCTGATAAATCTCTTGGGGAGAGAGATCCAATGAGGAATTGCCTAGATAAAGTTGGCCTGTGGTGAACCTGTAAGGGATTTTCTAACTTGTTTAAATGATGCAGGGAGAACCACTCTGGATGAGGATGGCCCTATTTCAAGGGCTGGCCCTAGACGCACTATAAGGGTGGAGGGATCTGGCTGAGCACGGTGAGCATGCACACATTCATTCTCTCTCTGCCCTTGACTGTGGATGTTACTAGATGCTGCTTCAACCTCTCTGCAGTGAAACACTTTAACCTGGCGTTGTGAGCTAGAAAAGAAAAGAAAACCCTTTCTCCCCTAAGTCACTTTTGTCTGTATATTATATCACAGCAGAAGAAAGGAAGCTAGGATACTACCTAAAATAGACATTTTTTTTTTGCTTATTATAAAAGGATACATCTTTAATCACTGCACTGGGAAGGCAGAAGCAGGCAGATCTCTGTGAGTTCGAGGCCAGTCTGGTCTACAGAGCTAGTTCCAGGACAGGCTCCAGAGCAATACAGAGAAACCCTGTCTTGAAAAAAAGGAAAAAAAAAAAAGAAAGGAAGAAAGAAAGAAAGAAAGAGAGAGAGGGGGTTACTAACTTAATAATAGATAAGAAACTAGTAAATAATACAAATGCAATAATAAATTTAATTTAAAAGCATGAACTTGTAGGTATTAATTATATGTAATATTTGCTCACAGTGAGGATTTTAGAGTATTATATTCCTTCTAAAGTAAAAGTTGGATACCTTCCAATTTATTTGAGAAATGGCAACAAAGAACATGCATAATAATTGCAATTATTTCCTCTGTGTAATGACACAGAGATTTAGTAACACTAGTTTTAAAAAGTTGAGGCTGAAGTATTTTATTTCTATTGTACCATATCTTGGGATATTGATCAGACTGAAAATATCATGAAAGTATTTGAGGTTTAAACATCTTGAATTTGTATGCTAAATCAGATGGAGAAGTCTGGTCGATATTTATTGATCTGCTATAAACAGTGCAATGAAGCAGTTATTTGAAGGTAAAACAAGTCATTTGCCTATTGATGTTCGAAAGTAATTTTTACACTAAACTCAGAGTGTAAAGACCTTTATAGGTTGGCAGGTGTAGCACTTTTGTAATTGTCATAAGTGTTTTGCAGTTAAAAGAACTTACAAAACTGAACTTGAAATCTACTCAAATGCGACTAGTAAAGGCATTCTCCAGCTGTGCTATCGCTGGTGGGGAGACATGTGGGCAGGCAAAGGACAGTAGCTGTCTGGTGGCACAGGGCTGACATCAGTGTCATGAGAGGGTCTCAGAACTGATTTTCTTAAAACCCTCCCACCTAAGGTGCCCTGGGAACACTTCAGGACTTTGCCATCTGACTTGGTGTCTTGTTTGGTGTCTAATCTGTACTCCTCAGTTTGAAGTAGAATTGCAGGCGCTTTTTTTTTAATTTTTTTTCAAAATGTATAAAGTATACAAAGAACCAGCCACCTTTTACCATTTATGTTTTGAACACCACTTGGTAATAAAGTAATTTATTGTGTGTGTTTCAGTATCTTTATACTGGATTTGTGCAGGTGCAGCTCTGTGCTCTCCGCTTAATAAATTTACTCGTTTAAGACTAGTACCATCTGAACTTGAACACTCACATGTGCTTTCTTGAAATTTTACTTAAAGTTTTGTGCCTTTCCACAATGAACTCATTTATAATAGTAATGTTTGCTCCAAGTGGATTAATCTCCACAAAATAACGCTTGAATAACTGTCCAAATCTCTTTAAACCTTAATTATGTGTATACATGCATGGGAGTTGACTTTCTTTTGTTAGGATTAATGCCTGAGATAACACAACTTCCGAAGAAAAGATTTGCTTTGGTTCATGGTTCCAGACGTGGACACTTGACCCCATCACTTTGGCCTTCCTGACGTAGAAGCTGGTGATAGAAGTGTGTTGTAGAGAAAGTCTGTTGACATCATGGCATCGGCATGGCATGGCAAGAGGATGATAGTCTCTGGTGTGCTCTTCAAGGACAAGTCCCCAGTGGCAGAGCTCCCTTCCATTATGCCCTGTATACTAAAGGCTCTGCCACCTCCCATAGCATCACAGGTGGGAAACAAGCTTTTAGTGTTTGAAACTTTGGAGGACACTCAAGAGCCACCCTCTCATGGCATGATGATAAATATAGACATGTGTAAAATTCTGCCCAGCTACTCAGTGTCCATGAATGTCACTCAGAAAGACTTGGGAACATGTATTTTCCCGAAGAAATGCAGCACTGCAGCTTCTTCTTTTCTCTTTTTTTTAAATTTAAAATTGAAACAGGCTTGTTTCAATTCCCTCTCCTTCCCCTCCTCCCCTGCCACCCCCTAACCCCCATCCCATTCCCTTTCTGCTCCCCAGGGAGGGTGATGCCTTCCATGGGGAGTCTTCGAAGTCTGTCATATCATTTGGAGCAGGGCCTAGGCCCTCCCCCATGTGTCTAGGCCGAGAGAGTATTCTATGTGGAATGGACTCCCAAAGTACATTCCTACACTAGGGATAAGTACTGATCAATTACCAGAGGCCCCATAGACTGCCCAGTCCTCCTAACTGACACCCACATTCAGGGCATCTGAGTTAGTCCAATGCTGGTTTCCCAGCTATCAGTCTGGGGTCCATGAGCTCTCCCTTGTTCAGGTCAGCTGTTTCTGTGGGTTTCTCCAGCCTGGTCTTGACCCTTTTTTCATCACTCCTCCCTGTCTGCAAATGGATTCCAGGAGTTTGGCTCAGTGTTTAGCTGTGGATGTTTGCTTCTGCTTCCACCAGCTACTGGATGAAGGCTCTAGGATAGCCTAAGGTAGTCATCAATCTCATTATAGGGAAAGGGATTTAAGGTATCCTCTCCACTATTACTTTCATTGTTAGTTGGGGTCATCCTTGCAGATCTCTGGACATTTCTCTAGTGGCAGGCTCCCCCTATTATGGTTTCTCTATTCTTGCTCTCCTCTATCTTCCCCCACTCAAACTTTCTGCTCCCTTATGCCCCCTTCTCCCCTCTTTTTTCTCCCTTCTCTTTCTCCTGACTCCACCCCCCCCCGTGCTCCCAATTTGCTCAAAGATCTTGTTCCTTTCTTCTTCTCCATGGGACCATGTATGATTGGACATGTCACTCTGTAAATATGTTTCTCGTATTAGTTAATGAATAAAGCACTGTTGGCCAATAGGAAAGCAAGATAGGTGGGAGTAGGAGGAGAAAGGAAGTAGTTGGGAGGATATTCAAGATGGAGGACAGAGAGAGCAGAACACTGACCCCTTTCTCTGGTAAGATAAGAGCACGTGGAAATACTTAGATTAATAAAAATGGGTTAACATTTAAGACAGAGCCAGCAGATAAGAACCTAGTAACTGGCCTACAGCTTTATATCTAATACAGCATTACTGTGTGTTATTTGGGGCTGGTGTGGCTATAGGCCCAGGCCAGCAGGGAAAATCTACTCTTAACACAGGTATGTCTTTCTCTCAGGGTCCTCCTTGTTTCCTAGCTTTTCTGGCAGTGTGGATTATAGGAAGGTGATCCTTTGCTCTGAGTCTAATATCCACTTATGAGTGAGTACATACCATGTTTGTCCTTTTGTGACTGGGTTACCTCACTCAGGATGGTTTCTTCTAGTTTCATCCATTTGCCTGTAAATTTCAAGATTCCCTTGTTTTTTTCCCCCACTGAGTAGTATTCCATTGTGTAAATGTAAATGTAGTGCATTTTCTTTCGAATGACCCACAGAGCATGGACCCTCATGCCCCGACTCAGGAAAGGCACCCCCGCCCCAAATCACTCACGAGAAGCGGTCTTGATGCAAAAGCATGAGGTCTTTTATATTTCAAGTGCTCTCGGGTCCACAGCCATACGCCACACAGGGGTAGAGGACTGGGACCTTGAGTACAGATTTGAGACAGCTTTTATAGGGTTACAACAAAGCCCACACATCTTAATAGCATCTAGAGCCCATGCGGTGCAGACCAATCAATTTAAACTATCCAAGCCCGAGCTTTGCCCCAGAGGTCTGCATTTGTGTGGGCTCCTGGGTGGGGTGATAAAGCTCATTTCCTGTCTTATACACTCACAGGTGCTGTAGTAAACAACCCAGTCATAAACAGCAAAGAATGTGACCTTTTGCCTACTTACTGCCAGGGGACAGGGTCTGGAATTTAAATTTCTAGCTTCCTGGGGTCAGTGGAGAGTTAGGCTAAATTTTTCCATCTTTACACTTTATCCATTCTTCAGTTGAGGGGCATCTAGGTTGCGTCCAGATTCTGGCTATTACAAGTAATGATGCTATGAACATAGTTGAACAGATGTCCTTGTTGCATGAATGTGTATCTTTTGGGTATCTGCCTAAGAGTTGAATTGCTGGGTCCTGTGGTAACCTAGGACCTAAGGTTCCTAAGGAACACCATACTGATCGCCAAAATTTGCACTCCCACCGTCAGTGCAGGAGTGTTCCCCTCTTTTCACATCCTCTCCAGCATAACTGTCTTTGGTGTTTTTGATTTTAGCCATTTTGACAGGAGTAAGATGGTATCTCAGAGTTGTTTTGATTTGCATTTCCCTGATGGCTAAGGATGGTGAACACTTGCTTAAGTGTCTTTCAGCCATTTCAGATTCCTCTATTGAGAGTTCTCTATTTGATTCTGTACCCCACTTTTTAATTGTATTATTTGGTGTTTTGGTGACTAGCTTCTTGAGTTCTTTGTATATTTTGGAAATCAGCCCTCTGTCAGATGTGAGTTTGGTGAAGATCTTTTCCCAGTCTGTGGGCTGCCGTTTTGTCTTGTTGACTGTATCCTTTGCCTTACAGAAGCTTCTCAGGTTCAGGAGGTCCCATTTATTAATCATTGATCTCAGTGTCTGTGCTACTGGTGTTATGTTCAGGAAGTGGTTTCCTGTACCAATTCCTTCAAGGGTACCTCCCACTTCCTCTTCTGAAAGGTTCAATGTGGCTGGATTTATGATGAGGTCTTTGATCCATTTGGACTTAAGTTTTGAGCATGGCAATAGACATGGATCTATAGCTGACTTCTACATACCATCATCCAGTTGTGCCAGCAGCACTTGTTGAAGGTGCTTTCTTTTTTCCATTGTAGAATTTTAGTTTCTTCACCAAAAATCAGGTGTTAGGAGATGTATGAGTTAATACAGAATTTTCAATTAAGTTCCATTGGTCATTCTATTTTTGCACCAATACCAAGCTGTTTGCAGAACTATAGCTCTATAGTAGAGCTTGAAGTCAGGGATGGTGATGCCTTTGGATGTTCACTTGTTATACAGGGTTGTTTTGACTAGCCTGGGTCTTTTGGTTTTTTTTTTTTCATATAAAGTTGAGTATTGTTCTTTTAAGGTCTGTGAAGAATTGTGCTGAGATTTTGATGGAGGATTGCATTGAATCTGTAGATTGCTTTTGGCAAGATTGCCATTTTTACTATGTTGATCCTACCTATCCAAGAGCATGGGAGAGCTTTCTATTTCTGGTATCTTCTTTAATTTCTTTATTTAAAGATGCAAAGTTCTTATTGTATAGGTCTTTCAGTTGTTTGATTAGCATTACCCCAAGATACTTTATGTTGTTTGTGGCTATTGTAAAGGGTGATGCTTCTCTGATTTCTTTTTCAGCCCCTTTATTGTCTGTATATAGTAGGGCTACTGATTTTTTTTTAGTTAATCTTGTATCCTGACACTTTGCTGAAGGTGTTTATCAGCTGTAGGAATTCCCTGGTAGATTTTTTTCAGGTCATTTATGTAAACTATCATATCATCTACAGATAGTGAGAGTTTGACTTCTTCCTTTCTAATTTGTATACCCTTTATCTCCTTTTGTTTTCTTATTGCTCTAGCTAGAACTTCAAGTATAATATTGAAGAGATATGGAGAGAGTGGACAGCTTTGTTTTGTTCCTGATTTTAGAATCACATTGAGTTTCTTTCCATTTAGTCTGATGTTGACTGTTGGTTTGCTGTATATTGCTTTTGTTAGGTTTTGGTATGTTTCTGTTATCCCTTATCTCTCCAATACCTTAATCATGAAGGGGTGTTGGATTTTTGTCAAAGATTTTTTTCAGCATATATTTAGTTGATCAGGTGGTTTTTCTTTTTCAGTTTGTTTATATGATGGATTACATTATCAGATTTTTGTATGTAGAACCATCCCTGCATCCCTGGGATGAAGCCTACTTGATCATGGTGGATGATTTCTCTGATATATTGTTGGATTTGATTTGCCAGTATTTTATTGAGTTTTTTTTTTTTTTTGCATCAGATTTCATGAGGGATATTGGTCTGTAGTTCTCTTTCTTAGTTCTGTCTTTATGTGGCTTGGGTACCAATATAATTATAGTCTCGTAAAAAGAGTTTGGCAGTGAACCTTCTGCTTCTATTGTGTGGAACACTTTGAGGAGTATTGGTATTAGCTTTTCCTTGAATTTCTGGTAGAATTCTGCACTGAAGCCATCTGGCCATCGGCTTTTTTTGGTTGGGAAACTTTTGATGACTGCTTCTATTTCATTAGGGGTTATAGGTCTGTTTAAATTGCTTATGTGTTCTTGATTTAATTTTGGTAAGTGATATATATCCAGAAAATTGTCCATTTCCTTTAAATTTTCAAATTTTGTGGAGTACAGGTTTTCAAAGTATGACCTGAAGATTCTCTGGATTTCCTCTGTGTCTGTTGTTATGTCCCCCTTTTCATTTCTGATTTTGCTAATTTGCATGTTCTCTCTCTGCTTTTTGGTTAGTTTGGATAAAGGCTTATCTATCTTGTTGATTATCTTAAAGAATTAACTCTTTGTTACATTGATTTTTTGTATTTTTTTTTTTTTGTTTCTACTTTATTGATTTCAGCCCTTAGTTTGATAATTTGCTGGCATCTACTCCTCCAGGGTGAGTTTGCTTTTTTTCATTCTAGAGCTTTCAGTTGTGCTGCTAATTCTCTAATGTGACTATCCTTCAGTTTCTTCATATGGGCACTTAGTGCAATGAACTTTCCTCTTAGTCCTGCTTTCAAAGTGATCCATAAGTTTGGGTATGTTGTGTCTTCATTCTCATAGATTTCTAGGAAGTCTTTAATTTCTTTATATCTTTCTTGAGCCAGGAATTGTCCCGTTTCCATGCATTCATGGGGTTTTTGCAATTTGTGTTGTTGAATTCTAACTTTGTATTTTTGATTGTGAGCCTAGCCTTTAACAGCTGAGCCATCTCTCCAGCCCAAATTCTAACATTAAAGTATGGTAGTCTGATAAGATACAGGGGCTTATCCTATTTTTTTTTTTAATCTGTTGAGGTTTGCTATATTGCTGTGTATATGGTCCATTTTAGAGAAGGTTCCATGTAGCACAGAGAAGAAGATATATTCTTTTGTGTTTGGATGGAATGTTCTATAGATGTCTGTTAAATCCAATTGGTCATAATTTCTGTTAGTTTCTTTGTTTCTTTGTTAAGTGTCTGTCTGATAGTCCTGTCCAGTGGTGAGAGTGGGATGTTGAAATCTCCCACTGTAAGTGTTTGAGGTTCTATGTGGGATCTGAGTTTTAGTAATGTTTCTTTTATGAATGTGGGTGCCTTTGTATTTGGGGCATAGATGTTCAGAATTGAGACTTCATCTTGATGGATTTCTCCTGTGATGAATAAGAAATGCCTTTCTTCATCTCTTTTGATTGATTTTAGTTTGAAGACTAGTTTGTTAGATATTAGGATAGCTACACCAGCTTGTTTCTTGGGTCCATTTGATTGGAAAGTCTTTTCCCAACCCTTTACTCTGAGGTAACATCTGCCTTTGAAGTTGAGGTGTGTTTCTTGTATGCAGCAGAAGGATGGAGTCTGTCTTCATATTCATTCTGTTAGCCTGTGTCTTTTTATATGGTGAGTTAAGACCATTAATATTGAGGGAAATTAATGATCATTGATTGTTAATTCTTGTTTGTTTTGGATTTGTTGTGGTACTGTGTGTAGATTTACCCTCATTTTTCTTTTGGCTTTTGGTAAAGTGGGATTATCTATTTCCTTTGTTTTTGTGAGTGTAATTAACTTCCTTAGAATGGAATTTTCCTTTCGCTATTTTCTGTAGGGCTGGGTTAGTGGATATTTATTGTTTAAATCTGGTTTTGTTATGGAATATCTTATTTTCTCCATCTATAGTGATTGAAAGCTTTGCTGAGTATAGTAGTCTGGGCTGCCATCCATGGACTCTTAGTGTTTGTAGTATGTCTATACAGGACCTTCTGTCTTTCAGAGTTTCCATGGAGAAGTCAGGTATAATTCCGATAGATTTGTATGTTATATGTTACTTTATATGTTACTTTGTTTTTTTTCTTTCCTTCTCTTAATATTTTTTGTTTATTCTATATGTTTGGTGTTTTTATTATTATGTGGCAAAGGGACTTTTTTGTGGTTCACTCTATTTGGTGTTCTGTAAGCTTGTACTTTTCATTGGCATGTCTTTCTTTAGGTTGGTAAAATTTTATTCTATGATTTTGTTGAATATATTTTCTGCACCTTTGAGTTGGATTTCTTTAGCATCTTCTTTACCTATTATTCTTAGGTTTGACCTTTTCATTGTATCCCATATTTCCTACATATTTTGTGTTAGGCATTTATTGGAGTTAAGATTTTCTTTGGTTGATGAATCTATTTCTCCTAGGGTATCTTCAATGCTATGAGAATCATGATCATCCCATGACAGCTCTGCCTGTGTGATTTAATCAGCCTTTTAAAGCCCCATTTCTCATTACTGTTGTATTGGTGAGGAGTTTCAAGACATGGAGTTAAGGGGGGCTTCTTCAGTAACTTAACTAGAAGGGAAGAATTTGGATATCAAAAACCAGAACAAAAAATAACATTAGTGGTTTTATGAAAAATTGTATTGATAATGTAATTTTCCTGGGAAAGATAGTGGTACCTATTATCTGTTTCTTTGGGCATGAGAATGCTTGTCACAGATAAGTGATTCCAGAAGTGTAATTAACCAAGATCCCCATGAACTGTGTTTGAAATGTCTGGCTTATTGGCCTCCTTTAGATGGTGTCTGTTAAGTGACCTGCAGCAAAAGGGTTCTGAGATGCCCTATCATCTTGTGATGCCATATTTAGACTAGGGGCTCTCCTGTGATTTTTCTCCTGCCTGTGAGGAATCTGACAAGCAGCCATTTCCCCTTCTTTTAATCTCTCTTCCACTTATTATATCAGTTCCTTGGCATTCTTCAGATTTATCTTAATTTTCTTTCAATATACATGTCTTTAGGTAAAATCCTTGCATTTTAAGCCATTTATATAAAAAGACCCTGGTCAACTTATTTAGAAACTTTTCTACATTCTCTTCCACATTTTGTATCATGTTATATCACGTCAGAGTTTTAACCAATAGAGCCTGGCTCTCTGAGGAAGACAGCTTTAAGCAACATATCCTCTAATTGTTCTGTTGATAGTGTGTGGCAGTTTGGGGGTTAGAGTTCTTTTACTTTGGGGAGGTAGCTTCTGGGAGGTTGCCCATTTCTGATGGATGGCGTCACACCCAAGTGCATATCAACAGCATATCATTGAGCTTTCGAAAAAGAGATTAAGATGGGATGGGATAAGGTTGTGCTGGGGATCAAGCAGAGGTGGGATGGTCAAGAAATAATGTACACATATATGAAATATTGTCAAGGAGTACATCAAATGAGCAGAACAGGGTAGGAGACATTCATTCTAATTTCTACTCTTATTAGACTGCAATATAATAACATTCCATTTCAGAGGGAAGTTAATTAAGATTTAGGATGCCCTAAAGCAATTTTCAACCTATGGGGTTGCCACCCCTCTGACAAACTTCCATTCCCAGAAACATTTGCATTACTATAGTAACAGTAGCAAAATTACAGTTATAAAGTAGCAACAAAAATAATTTTGTGGTAGTGGGAGGGGTCACCACAACATGAGGAACTGCATTAAAGGGCTGCAGTACTCTAAAGTGAATGGGAACATTTCATCTTACAGGAGAGCTCATTGTACTCAGGAAGCAAACAATTCAATATCTTCAGGAAGTTCCTGAAGCTGACCAGAGTTACTCTGTCCTTCCCTCTCCAGGTTGATATAAGCAGTAAGAACTGCTGAGAGACACTCTCAGATAGGCCTAACAACCTGTAAGAGACAGAGACCAACTGAGCTGCACATCATGGAGTCAATTCCAAGTTTCTAGCTTTCATGAGTCACCCCAATGTCGAGATGAGCTTTGATGATGAGACCAGCTGTGAATTGTTTCTGTTCCTATAACCCCTTACCACATGTCTAGAAGTAACCCCATAAACTCATTGCTTCAGTAAGTTGGACAAGAGTGGCATCATTACTGGGTCTGTCACTGACTCACTGTTTGGACTGAGTAGACCTTGCTTCATGCCTCCCTTGGAACACTGCCTTATGGTAGTCGTGTGAAGCTACCTACAGGTGTGTAATGTGTACTCATATTGCTTCAGATCTCCCAGGAGGAATCCAATACATACAGCAGGGATTTGTTCAGACATATTTTTTAGGCCTTCATTCTCCAAATTCTATGGGTCTAATCATTATGCTCCACTAACTTCAGCTAATCATGTATCATGGGTAGAAATGGTCCTAGAAAAGGTAAGCAAGCAGTCTTCTCTTACATTTTCAAACCACATTAATAAGTAGGAAACTTGTGATAATATCAATCAATATGATTAGTCAGCTATATTTATGGCTGAAATTTTAACATCCACCCAACCTATCCTCTGCCTTTCACATCATGAATGTGATGCCTGTACCCCTCCCCTGCTTGGCATCAGCGTGTCTTTACTAATGCACTCTTTCTATCCGGAACAATCACTCTCAGCTGCCCATGCAGCCTGGCTGCCACCTCTGGGATCTTTCTTTTTTCTCCTTCCAAAGCTGTCGGGTGCTTTTACTTGCTCAGTATGGCTCATTGACAATCCTGCCAACTGAAACAATATATATTGTAGTTTATTTAG
Organism: Cricetiscus sungorus; assembly: GCA_030556225.1. Lineage (NCBI taxonomy): Eukaryota > Metazoa > Chordata > Mammalia > Rodentia > Cricetidae > Cricetiscus > Cricetiscus sungorus. The sequence continues at coordinate 20,905,812 of JANBXA010000103.1, forward strand.
AAACTACTTTTGAGATGATGAAAGGGCTTTTTTTTTGTGGGGGGTGAAAGAGATCCTTGAAGCACACAAGACATCTTACTGGGAGAGTTCAGCCTGAAAAAAAGCTTATAAATGAAAGGTCTTCCTTTCTGCATTTAATTTTGTACACAATGCACAGAGAAGAGGCACAATTTTTATATTAGCAGATTCGTGCTCCATTGATGTTTCCTTCCAGTTTCCTAACAGAAAAATGTAATGATTTCAATTTAACACATATAATTTTAAAGATCATCAAATGCTAGCACTCCTTGGAAAAATTCAGACGAAGAGATGGGATTGAATGAGCAATGCTGCTGAAGATGAAATAAACTATCATTGTAGGCATCGATAGGTGCAGCTCATTCTGCAAGTCATTAGAAGAGAAATTCCAGAAACGCTCATCTGTGTCATGCCTCATTGCTCCAACAACAAACTGCAAGGAGAATAAAATATTTTCAGGAAACTTGATAGCTAATGTGTTTATTTCAGACTTTCTTAGTCCCTTCCATCACGTTCTGCTCCAAAGGGAAAAGTCAAAATTGTGGTGGAGAGTGATGCGTGTTTTCCAATAGCTTATTCTTCTAAATATTGATGAATTTTATAATGAAAACATTTTCTTTTTATTTTTACCCCATTAGTGCCACCCAAACTAGCAAGTAGATGGTTATTTAATAAAGTAAAAAACAATGCTCACAGTGAGTTCATAGAAGCTATATGTGCCTAAAAGGTTATGTCAGTGAAAAGAGAGAAAAGTGTTTTGAGTGAAACTAAAAACATAAAAACTGAAAAAACAAAGGGAAAAGGAACAATTATTGTAATCAAGACTGTGAAAATAGAAAAGTATGAATTGTTTTATAAAGTGTTGCCTCTGGGAGCACTGGGACTTAGTTGTTTGGGGAACTTAGTTGTTAGGAAGTGAGTGTATAATCAGATCCAGAAAGAGTAAATTTCCAAGTAAAGATGATGTCCTAACTGGTGAGGAAAAGCAAAGGCATGGGGTGAGGCAGACTCTGACAAGTCCCTGCTAGCAGCATACAGAGAAGCCAGGGCCAGCTCCGAAGTCAAGTCCAGCTTCACAGCCGCAGGTCACCGTCCCAAACTGGTGTTTGTCACAGAGGCCCAAAGCTCCGTCCTCCAGGGCACCAGACACTTAATTCCATGTAGACTTTCTGATCTGTAGCTGACTTTCTCCATTGAAAAGAGAGTTGGGGCTTTAATATTCTGGGTTTTGTTTTATTATATTGTATTTTATTTTGTCATATTTGGTTGTTCTTTTCTAATGAGAGACAGAAAGGGAGTGGATTCTGGTGGGAGGAGAGTTGGGAAGGAACGTGGGGGGGCGAGTAGAGGGAGGGGAAGCTGAATTCAGATTATATTGTGTGAGAAAAAAGTCTGTCTAATAAAAGAGGTGGGAGGGGACAAAAGGAAAACAAAAAAAGAGGAAGGTAAAGAAATTCAGAAACACAGGATCCAACATATGCCAATTTCTTCATGTAGGTCCATATCCACTGTCCTAGTTGCAGTCACAGCCTATGTAACGGTATTCCACCTATGTGACATACAGGCACAGAAGACAGCTGAGGGCTCCCAGCAACAGTGCCGCCCTTGGGGAGGTGCCATGAGAGAGTGGGGAGGCTACACTGTTCCTCAGTCTGCACTATGTGCTGTCAACACTGATGTAGCCACGTACTTAGAAGTGTACCTAGTACATGGCAATGGAGTCTTACATTTTGCATAAATACAAATGATGCTACTAGCAAGCTCAGAGAACTGTGTTTTAAAAGGGCCTATAGGTTTTACTTTATCTCAGCTGTGTACCTTCCTTATTAAAATTAATGTAAAACAGGAACATTTTAAGTCCTGCAAATTTGAGTTTCCTAACATACATACATACATGCATATATATGTATATACAGATACATATATGTTTAATATGTTTATTTTTGAACTTTCATTTTACATTCCAACCATGGTTTTCCCTCCCATCCCTCCTCCCACCCTTCTTGCTTCCACCCTAGTCCACCCCCCCATCCTCTCCTCCTAGTGGTTCCCATGAATAGTCAACAAATTCTGGCACAGGGGGAGGCAGGACCAAGCACCTCCCCCTTCATTAAGGCTGAGCATAACATAAATGTATTAATGTAAACATAAAGAAATCTATTTTCAATAAAGATATTCCAAAAGAAAAGAAAGAGTGAGAGACGCAATTTGATCTAAGGTATGTAGCTCGTATGTTTTCCGCCAGCCCACCCAGCCCCAAATAACACACAGAGACTCTGTATTTGATACAATCCTGTGGGCCAGTGACTACCATTGTTATCATTGTTAATGGGCTACCTCTGTCTTAATTATTAAACCATTTTTACTTATCTAAGTATTTCCACGTGGTCATCTTATCGGAAAGCCGTGGCCGGTGCCTTGCTTCCTCTCGGGTCTCCATGCTGACTCCTCCTAACCACTTCCTCTTTCCTCCTCCTAGTCTCCTAGCCCTGCCTATCTAATTTCCTATTGGCCAACAGGGCTTTATTAATTAACCAGCATGAGAAACATATTTACAGAATAACATCTCCCATCATCTCCTCTTTTCTGTCTAAAATAAAAGAAGGGTTTAAACCTTAACGTAGTAAAATATATCACACAACAGTTATCAAATAAGAATTACAGTTAACAATATTTAGTCCATTAACACTTTGTAAGAAAATATCATCTATCTTATCTTTGTGAGTCTAAATTCCTATATGTAACTTATCATTAATCCTAACTAAGGAAAACTATAACCATAACTATCTGTCTTCAACTCCATCAAAGACCACAGAAGGATAATATATAAACTCTAGAAATGACAGAGACAACTCATTGCCTGGGCAGTCACCCAAAGTTTTTTGTAATGTTCTATCTTCAGCCTATAGGCCATAGTGTGTCTCCAGACTCCTCAACAAAGCAGGAAACTTTAAACTGTCCACCTGTATTGGCAGTTTGTGATGCTGTTGGACTTAAGACATCTGGTACATTAATTCTTCAAGTCCGAGGTCAATGGGAAAGAAGCAGGATGTGAAGAATAAACAAGTGGAAGATGCAGCATCTGAAGACTTTGTGGTAGAAGTATGGGCTCAGTGTGTAGTGACTGGGTGGGAAGTAGCTCTACCAAGAGCAGTAACTGGGTAGATGGCAATCCGTGTCCTTCCTGAAGAAGGGTGGGCTTACAGATGCTGGTAACATTTGAGAAAGTGTGTGTGTGTGTGTGTGTGTGTGTGTGTGTGTGTGTGTGTGTGTGTGTCTGTCTGTCTGTGTTTGTGTTTGTAAAACATTAAAGTTTGATCTGTTGGTTTTTAAGTATTGGCAGGATTTTTTTTTGTTTGCTTTTGCTTTTTGGTTTGCATCAAAAGACACAGATTACTTTGAACAAATAAAATCTTTTCATGGCTGCTTCCCTAACAGAATAGAATATTTGAGCATATTTCCTCTACATGAGAAGAGCTTCTTCTAAATGTTCAGGAAATGCTCAAACAGAACTTAGTTTTAATGATACCTCTACTACAACTATTATTATTGCACTATTATTATTATCATCATTATCTACTATTTGCATCCTGACAGAAGTTTCCTCTCCCTCTTCTCTCAGTCCCTCCTTGAATCTCCCCTTTGCCCTCACTCTTCCTACATTTCTATTCAGAAAAGGGCAGGCCTCCCATAGGTATCAACCTAATGTGGTGTATCAAGTTGCAGTAAAATGAGGCACCTTACTTTGTTTTAAGGCTGAGCAAGGTGACCCAGTATAAGGAATAGGGTCCCTAACAACCTTAAAACAGTCAGAGATAGCATATGTTCCCACTGTGAGAACACTAAGCTACAGAAGGATAATATATATGTAGAGGACCTAGGTCAGTCCCATGCAGGCTCCCTGGTTGTCACTCCAGTCTCTGGGAGCCCCTATGAGCCCGTGTTAGTTGACTCTGGGGCTTTTCTTGTGATGTCCTTGACCCCTCTGGCTCCTACAATCCTTCCTCCCCCTTTTCAATAGAACTCCCTGAACCCCGCCTAATGTTTGGCTGTGGGTCTCTGTTTGTTTCCTTCTGTTGCTGGAAGAAGTCTCCTTGATGACCATTGTTACAGCAGAATCTCATTAGGCATCATTACATTTATTTTTCCAGTCACATTTGGTTCTGTCTTAGGTCTCTGGGCCATCCAGCCTCTGGGTCCTGGTGCTGTGGGCAGTGTCCCTCTCATGGCATGGGTCTCAGGCTGGACCAGTCATTGGTTGGCCACTCCCACAATTTCTGTGCCACCCTTACTGAGGCTCATCTTGTACACAGGACAAATTGTAGGTTGTAAGTTATGTGACTGAGTTGGTGTTTCAATCCCTCTGCTGGAAGTCTTGCCTGGCGGAACTTATTTTTAACTGGCATGCAGAAGAATCAATAGGGTTTTTTGTTTGTTTTTGTATAATACATAGAATACTTATATAACTAGTTTTTTTTTTTTTAAGATACTTACCCAAACAAAAAGCATGGGTAATAACTCACCTTCAGGGGACTCTAGAATTGAAGTAGCCAAAGAAAACACATCAGAATAAGTTGAAAATTTGCTGAAGACTTAACCTTTCAAACTAAAGAGATGGTTCTAGACAATCAATCAGACAGCTTTGTTTGGAAACTCTCAAAGCAGGCACAGCAGAATTCAACTCCTTATCATCATTTAAATACAGCACTTTATTTGAGAATCTCCTGAAAATCAAAATTGGTCACTGCTAAATGACTCAGCCAAGGAAGCAGCTTAGCAGGCCCCATCCCCCACGCCTCATGTTTTATTCAGTTAAGTAAGCCTCAAACAGAGCATCAAGGCTTCTTAGTCAGGAACTCCTTTACAGAAAGTTGAAATGTACCAAATGCAATGATTCCTGTATTATCCAAGAAGGCTCACAGATATGCCATCATACACTTAGAGTTAGGTGGTGTAGGCCTGCTGATGTAGACGGGTGACATAGGTGAGTTTTGTGATATAGATATAGACTATTGACCTGCCGGCTTTACCGTGAGCTCTTCCTTACTAGCAGACTCAAATGTTTTTGGTATTTGGGCTTTGTTCAGCAGAAGGCAGGGAATAGCCTCCTAGAATATCAGTGTCTCCCCCAGAGTGGACTATGTCCTATAACTTCTGGTAAACAGTGCTCAATAAACAGTTTTAAATTCCTTTAAACTGGAATCGAGGTCCTGAGTCAGCCTCGTGGTTTTCTGGTCCAAAGACTTGCTGATATGCGGCTTTTCCTGGGTTATAAGAAAAACTAAGTGATAAACGAGTCGCGACCAAGACCTTCATTAATTGAATTAAATATAACAAACAAACAAAACCCCAAACCTGGCTTGTGTCTTGTTTTGATAATGGAGTGTCCCCACTGTTTCTTGCTGTTAACAACTGTATGTAATTCATACTCATGTTGGGTGTGGAAATTCTAGAACTTATCAAAATGTTTACATATTAAAGACAGGTAGAAAGAAGGTGCTTTATTAATGTTTATTTGAAGATTTGGTGGAGATTAACCAAGGCAGTGAATTTGTTGAATATCTAAACCACACTGACAAATTTGGAATTAGATGTGGTCTTGGTATCTACAAGTGAATTTCAAAGTGAATCAACAAAGTTTTGCTTTTCCTCCATCCAATGTACTTAGCAAACGTTCAGAGAAGTGACTTGGCCACATTATATTGCAGATTGGGGAGTACAGCTCAAAACACCACCATTTAGCCACTTTGGCCTCCCAACCAGCTGATGACATTCCAACAGGATTTATTGAAATGAAGCCCACAATTGCCGAAGGCGGGCAGCAAGGTTTCTGACTGCTTTGTGAGCAACTGTGTGGGTAGTAGAATAAGGCTGCTTACACCTCGTTGCTATCCAATCATAATATTGTGGTGTGGGGCATGGGGAACAGTTCTTCTTGGGTCCCAAACACAGCAGCAAGACAGAAAAAAAAATGGTGCTTTGAGATAGGAATAGGGGAGGGCTGGTGAATTTTGCATCATAAAAAACTTGAGAAAAAAAATAAGAATTTTAAAAGTGCATTAAATGTATTTTGTGGTTCTCATCTTCTGGGATGTCAGAGCTTGGGGGCTTCAGCTTTCTGATTTCAGCATTTGGGACTTGGGCATTTGAATTGTATCTTTGGGGATTATTGAGTCTCAACTCACTCTAACCTTGTTTCCCATCTTAGTCTGTCTAAGTCTATATTAAAAAAAAAAAAAAAACAAAGCAAAAGCAGTGGTTTATAATAAAGCAATTTCCTCTATTCTAGAGCCTAGACCGTGGAGAAGTCCAAGGTAAAACAGACAGATGTGGCTTCTCCTGTGGGTCCTTTCTGGGTTCACAGTGACACTTTCCTATGGATCCTCACTTTGTGGAGTGTAACATGCCCTCCTGTCTCTTGAAGAAAAACATCAATTCCATTCATAGCAGCCCTCCCCAAAAGCCCCACCATATACCCCTCCAGGGCAGGCTTCAACAGGAATTCTACAGACACCCAAACGTTTAAACACATCAGCTCCAGTGACCCCACACTCGGCCATCAAATTAACATGGATTATGTTTAAAGAGGAAGATGAATTGGTAATGATAAATTAAGATTTTACAAAAGTGTGATAGATTTTTAGTAGTAGATACAAAGAGAGAACTCCACACTGATATATTTTTTCCCATACTGGAAGATTTCTTACTTCTCAAGAGTGAGTCTTATCTTTCTTTCATGAATGTGGAGCTTAGGATTGCCTCAGGCAAGAAGGCTTGAAGGTCTTTTTGGGATTGAAGAAAGGTAATAATCAAAATCTAGGTCAAGATACTATTTATTCTGTAGAGAATTGTTTAAGCTAATGCTTAAAATTTAAGTCAGAACACATTTTAATCTATGATTCATACCATGCCTATCAGATAGTCTTAATGACTGCACACATTGTAATCTTTTCCTGACTACTTTGAGGAATTTTCTAACATCAAGTAGAACAGCCATTAAATTATCATTATAAAGATATCAAGCTCCCTTCATTGCATCTAACTATTTCTCAAGGCACATGGGTGAGGTATGTGTCTGAGAGCTTTGGAAACTTCAATATATCTCTTCAGAGAGGGAGTGAAAACAAAGAGTCTATGGGAGAAAGAGTAAAAGAGAATAGGAAAAGAGAAAAGTAGAAGATGATGTGCTCAGTGCCTAACGAGGAATCAGATGAAGCCACTGGCAGTTATCAGTGAGAGATACAGCCAGGTCTAATTTTACAATAGTTATTTTTACAAGTAAATGAAAATATGTTTGAGAATGCAGTAGCAAGACTATGAGATGGTAAAGAGTGGGACAGAATAAAGATAGTTATTTATTATAAATAGTTCTATGGAAAAATTAGACAGCCTTACATGTATAGTATATAGCAAATGACATTTGATAATTAAGAGTATGAACTTTAAATGCATTACACTGAAAGTGTTTTTTTTTCTATCTCTCCACCTCATTCTAACAGTTGGAGATGTGTTTCTGTCTTCTGTTTTATCCAGAGTAGCAGCTCCTAGAAGAAAGGATGGCACATTGTATCACACAAGTGAAGGTTTTCTGCCTATGCCTGGTTTCAACAAGATGGCTGCCACCATGCTGTGAAGTACCTGTTTTCTCTAAGTAGGTCTGTCCAGAGAGAAGAGTGTCAGTAGGAAGCCAGAGCCCACCTCTACAGCGCCTTGGTAGCGCTATGGATAACTTCCACTTTTAGTTGTCAGTGGTAGCTATAAGCTCTTTAACTATGGGTTCATTTTCTTCCAAAGAATTCTGGCAAACCATATGTCCAGATCAGAGCTGCTCTGCCTAAGTTCCGCGAGGGCGTCTGATTTTCCTGCTTCCCCAAATCTGGCTTCCTGTGCAGTAGGTTGAAGAATCAATACTCTCTGAATTATTTTTAGTGAAACATCAACTTGTTTAAAATACAACAATATAAATCTGAGAGGGTCACCCCAAGTTCCTTCTTGCATTGCCAAATGGTTTCCTGTTCTCCAAATGTACAGGGCATAATTTATGCCTCCCTTCCTCCCTGGAAAGAGCAAGCCCTCACAATTATCTCCCTGATGTGGGATGGTGGCACCAGGCTGAGGATTCAAAAGTCATTACCTTGTTATTTTGGCAAGAGATGAGACGAATGGCGCTCGTGGCTCCGTGTGGCTTTAACAAGACCTTCCCTTCGCTTGTAGTATTGGGTTTTCCTGGGTGACAGCTGTGGACATTTCGGCGGTCAGAAGTACACATCAAACCGAGACCGTAGCCTGACAGCGCAGATGTTCCAGGTGTCCACTGCTGCTCTTGCCTTTCTCCCATCCAAGGCCCAACCCTGCTTAGCTTCTGAGATCAGACAAGATCGGGCTGTTCAGAGTGATATGGCCGGGACTACTTTTGCTTTTCTATCCAGTCAAATCCTTTCTCTGAATTCTATGCAGAAAGTGGCACACTTATAGAAGAGACTTTATCCACTAAATGTTTATTGTTTTAACTTCTAGAATATTCATTGATTCAATGTCCCTCTTGTTCTAGTTTGTTTTAAAATACTCATTCTTTTCTTTTCCAAGATATGAATAATTTGTGTTTTATATATGCATTAAATTGAGTCAGTCATGGTACCCAGATATTTAGTCAAACACCAATCTAGAAGCTGCTATGACAGCATGTTAAATGTTGCTGATTTTAATATTTAAATTAATAGATTTTGAGGAAAGGAAAAAATCCCTTATAGTCCGGCAAGAGTATCTGATATGTATTAAAAGAGGTAGCCCAAGATGTTTTCTCTCCATACGGATTTTCAACACTCATGATCAACAAAACTTCCATGGGAGGGTGGTTCTGTTAACAAGCAATTCTTGGTAGAAATCTCTTGGGCATCCTATAATTAAATGTAATTTTGATATTGTCTATCTATAGTTACACTTAGACCCTACAGGCTAGGGGCTCATGTCTCTCCCTACTTCAGATGCCAATTGCAAGTCTAGAACATCTGACCAATCAGATATCAGTTAGAAGTTCCCACAACACTCATTAAGGTTCAGTCCTTTGCTAGAAAGGCCAAAAAGCCCAGAGAAATAGTTCCTTTAAATTCACCAGGTTATTACAAAGTAGTTACAGACAGGCATGGTGGTGCATGAGTGTAACCTCTGTTGATTGTTAGGCTGGGGCAGAAGGATTGCCAGTTCAGAACCTGCCTGGGCTATAGAGTGGGTTCAGAGTCATTGTGGAATGTAGCAAGAGCCTACCTCAAAATAAATACATAAAGTGAACTGGAGATGTGACTCAGCCATGGCAGAGTACTTGGTTATTGTGTGAAAGATCTTGGCTTTAGTCTTCAATACTGATAAAAATGAAGAAATGAGCAGCAACAAAAACCTATCAGGTGCCTTCTCTCTCACAGTGTGTGTGTGTGTGTGTGTGTGTGTGTGTGTGTGTGTGTGTGTGTGAGAGAGAGAGAGAGAGAGAGAGAGAGAGAGAGACAGAGAGAGACAGAGAGAGACAGAGACAGAGGCAGAGAGACAGAGAGTGGTGAGAGGGAGGGAGAGAGGGAGATAGAGAGAATAACAAAAGGAAATTGGAGTGCACCCTGACAGATCAAGGCAGAGGCTAAGCCAAGCAGGAAGGACTATGCAGTAGTTTGTTCTTAGTACCAGGAAGGAAGCGCTCCAAAGCCAATGGCTGTGGGATTTCTATGGAGGTACCACCACAGTAGGCACAGACAAGCATTATTATTACTTAGTCTTCAGGTTTTCCTCTTCCTGAGGCTGAGGGGTCGACCTGAAAGTCCGGAGCTTCCAATGATGGCTCTCTCTGGTGGCCTGGGGATGGCCTCATTGCCAAAAAGATACCTCAGTGTCTTTGGTAATTCTGAGACACTAGGAGCTCTGTGTCATGGACAAGGGTGAAAAGAGCAACTGTTCTAACAAAATATTCTCCCTTCATCCCTTTCCCCAGGAATCTAAGGAGTTCTACACCAGGAACCAGGATAGCTAGCAACCAAATCAAGGATGAGAGCACTAGTACAGATTTGCTGTAAAGAGCCTGATACACATTCCTGCACACAGCATTCCTGTAACCCTCAGCATCCATGGGTTCTGTTTCTCTGGAGAGCCCTTACTAATGCTCCAGTTCTCAATTCTGACTGGGCCTACTCTCCCAAACCATTGCTTGCCTTTTCTTTTCTTTTCTTTTTTTTCTTCTTCTTCTTCTTCTTCTTCTTCTTATTTTTTTTTTTTTCAAATAGGCAACCAATGGAGGCCATGCCAACATTCTTATGCGTTGTCTGAATATAAGAATCTCTTATTAATTACTGCTGATTAGCCAAAAGGCAAATATTTAATTAAACCTTGGGAGATAATGAAATTGCACATGAATTATCTATCTAAGAGCACACAGGTCTGTGCATTTCATTAAAATGCTCTAACTAATAATCACATCTCCTATACCCAGACTTTGTTAGCATGGGTTGTCTTTTTTTCAAGTGTGTTTCTCTGGAGGAGTGCTCCCTCACCCCTCCCATCCCCACCTCCACCAGAGCCCTGTGTTTGCTGTCTCCTGTATACTTTGTGACTCATCCATGTCTCATCACACCTGCACAGGCTGACATGGTGTTGATTGTCTTTAAGGGTAGTGACCTCAGGTGTGAATTACAATGAATCTGCCTTTGAAAGGATTTGTCTGGAAGATGAACAATACTCTGTTTGGGTCAACTTTCATGTGTTTATGTTTTCTAACTTTATTTTTGATGCGTCTATCTGTGGTTTTAAAGAAGGCAAGGTAGCCACTGCTGATACTTACTAAAAGTGTTTTCAATGGTTATGCCAAGCATGTATACCGATTTTTATTTGGTTTATGAAGGATTGTGTTATGATGGACTTTTCACTACTGTGACTAATGGGAAAACGTGTTTCTAGTTCACATTTTTCTGAGGTTTCAGTTCATAGTTAGCAGTACCACTGACTTTAGGCTTCTGGTAAGCCATAGATAGCATCCTGGCAGCAGGGACATATAGCAAAAGGCTGCACTTCATAACAGAGAGGAAGCAGAGGGTGGGGACTTGGGTAAGATAGATATAATCCCAAAGGATCTGTCCTCAGATTTTCTTCATCCAGAAATCTAGAAACCTTTAAAGTTTCTATAACCTCCCCAAATAGTAACACAAACTACAGAGCAAACCCTTAATGAGAAGCCTAGGGTAGGAGTAGGGCAGTGCATAGTTAATCCATAACAAAGATGCAGCAAAAACACAAACATTTGCACTGTGCTTCACCCCAAACAGAACTGAAGGAGCCGGGAGAACTCCAGTTAAGGCCTCAGAGATCATTATGTCCCTCAGGAAGCTTCCAGAGGGAATTGCCAAGTCAGAGCAATCAACCGGGAGTTACAGAAGAAGAAACAATGCCATGTCCACTTTTGGAATTGTTGAAATGACACTTTTTCTACCATTTCCTCTTTGTTTTACATTAACCCATCCTTCCTTTTATGATGCCAGAAGTTAATGAGAAAGGGGATAGGGGCATGTTAATAGTCTTATTTTGTGATTGAAATTCCACAGCCTTATATTGGTTCTTATTTGGTTGTTTTCTGGCTGATGAAATCCTAATGTCTGAGACATTCTGGCTTACATGCAACTTCCTTATTGCGTTTGATGCTGCTCTTTCCAAATTCTGGCCACACTTCCTCTGCTGCTGCTCGAGTGTACATCTCTGCAATGAATATTTGGGGCTTACCATCTTCATACTGTGGGCTCTCCATCACTATGGCCAGAGTGCTTGACACAAGTAGTTAGAGATGACCTCTGATGCCACAGGGCTGGGTAATTTGGGCACTGCATGTGACACTCTGCCTCAGGTCTCATTTCTCCTCTAAACACACTGATAGGGAAAACTAGATGTTGCTCTGTAGATTGGTTACCAGGATCATTTATGCAGTATGGGTCAGTGTTGGCATTCCACAGAGTAAGACACATTAAATGGCTAGGAACAGAACCTTAACAAGGCTCTGAGTTTGGCATATCCGAACTCATTTAAGAGATAGTCACATGCCACATAATCACATATTGGGCAATGATAAACTACATATGCCACATAGTGATGAATCTTCTAGTGTTGTCTTAGCTTTTGCAAGCACACTGTTAGGTTTGCATAATAATGGCATTGCCAGTCTGAATCCCTTTGACTGGGAGCCAGACTTTAAGCAAAATACAACTCTATTTGATATTGTATGTCTCTAATTATGCATGTTATTTTAATTGTATAAATAGCTTTAAAGCTTAGTATAAAAATGACATAGCACATTGAAAGTGTTTTAAATGCACAACTCAAAAGGATTTTTAGAAGAATAATACTCCAGATAAAGATGCCTAAATTTGTACTCATTCAATGCTTCAGATTTCATAAGTCAGGTGTTCTGTTGTTTGCCTTAAAATTACTTCACCAATCTACTTTGTATAGTTAAAAGGCATAAAATAATAATTCTTTTTTTGTGTTGATTTGGGACTGAGTTTTGCTTTGTAGCTCAGGCTAACCTTAAACTTGTGATCCTATTTCTCAGACTCTGGCATGCTGGGATTACCACGAGTCACAACCTCCATCTATAATAATTGATTTTATTGTCTCAGTGGTTACTTGTTTTCTATTCATTAGCTTCTGCATTTATTTATTTATCTTGAGTGTCTTGTATAGGGCGGATATAGGAAGTTTCAGTCAAGAGTGAGCTGAGAGCCAAGCCCTTACGTACAGTCTTAGCCTGAGCAGACTGATATTTCATAGTCAACCACCAGCCAACCTCGCGACACTAACAAAGATGACATTTTCCACTTTTCCCTTCCTGTCCTCTCAAAAATCCTGAGAAATGTTGACTGATTCCAACCGTGAACTTCATAGCGGAGTGACTGATTAACAGCTTTGCTGTGACATTCTTCATCCACCTGACACTCAGAGCATGAGCTTTGTTTGGATGAAAACTCACAACAACCACAGTGAGAGCAAATGCCCAAATGTGAAAATAACAGTTCATCTCAAACACTTGGAGGTAAAGAGAGAAAAGACCCCAATTCAAAAAATATGATCACTTCCAGGGCAAGGTAAACGCAGATGGGAACTGCTTCCTGAAGGTCCCCCAACCTACCAGGAGAGAGAACCGGGGAGCTCAAATGAGATTCCCACCAGCAAGAGTCCCCCAAGTTAAACACAGAGAATTTGGTTCTTCAGAGACTTTGGTTCTGCACGCCGTTATTTAGGCTGGGAATGGAAGCATGCGACTGTGAGGCAGATCTCATTCATGCATAATTGAAGCACCCAAGGGTAAAATACCAAGGCACAATAGCTGACATCTGATAAAAAGAGGAAGGAAAGGGGCAAGTTAAAAACAAGATACAAGACTCTGGGGACCATGGAAAAGAATACTTGGCACAGGCCAAGTAATCTCAAATAAAAATATCCACATTATGAGACAATGCAAATACAAAGACAAATGCAGGGAGGAGACAGGACTGGGGAGACAAAAAGGACATCAAACATCCAAGGAACGCAGTCTCTGGTTACAAACTCCTACGTAACAGAACATCTCTGTATTCATAGCCAGGTGGCTTTGTCATGTAGAGTCACTCCTTGCTTAACAACAGGGATGCCTTCTATGCAACGTGTTGTTCGCTGATTTATTATTGTGCAAATATTGTACAGTGTCATACAAACTAAGACAGATACAGTATCATTGGCCACAGTAATTTTCAAGAACTGTTCTTGACCCAAATGTAATTGTGTAGCATATGATTCTATGTAGGAACTAAAGAGAATCAAGAAAAATTAAATTCAACCCCAAAATCATTGTCTTTCAATAAGTTACAGCCAAAATGGTTGCATACTATATACTTTAAAATCCACGTTGAGCCTGTAGGGCATACGTATGCATAAATATAATTTTATTAATTTACTTTGAGAATAAATATGCTATATTCTATATGCTTCTATACAAAGAAGATTTATTTCTATATACTATAACAGCTTAAAAATCATCTTGTTCATCTGAAAATCAACTGGAAAAGACTAAGCTGAGAAAATAAGGTCACCTTGGTTCCAGGATGACTGTTACAGGCAGGTATTACTCTTTGTTCCTCCTGCCGGCCTCCTGGTCCTGCCACCATCATCCTGCCGCCATGTGAGCCCCAAATAACACTCAGAGTCTCTGTATTTGACACAATCCTGTTGGCCAGTTACCATTATTGTTTATGGGCTAGCTCTGTCTTAATTATTAACCCATTTCTACTTAACTAAGTATTTCCACGTGGCTCATCTTATCGGGGAGCGGCGGCCGGCGTCTTGCTTCCTCCATGCTCTACATCTTGACTCTCCTAACTACTTCCTCTTTCCTCCTTCTAGTCTCCTAGCCCCGCCTATCTAGTTTTCTATTGGCCAACAGGGCTTTATTAATTAACCAGTATGAGAAACATATTTACAGAATAACATCTCCCATCAGATGACTAATACATTTTACATACAATTTAATCACACTGGTGGCCAGCTTTTGCCATTTGTATGGGAACAGACATTGACTTACAATCTTGGCAGTCATTTCTAACAAAGAAATCCTAGGACTAAGAGGCCCTATGCTTATAGTCAACGATTTCCTTCTACCAGTTGGAAAGGCAATGAGTCATTTTATTTTGTTAGTGTCTGTGCCCCTTCAGTGCCCATGTTCATTTGGTGCCCATGCCTGCCTAGTGCCCATGCCTAGAAGGAAACAAGAAAGCAAGAATCAACAAAATGACTCATTGCCTTTCCATCTTGTGGAGGGTCCTAAGCTAACAGATGGAAATACTGGCATAGAACTAAGATGGTTAAATATCTCTCTGCACTTCTCTTTCCCTGGCAAACATATTCCTTTTAATTTTGCCTGACTCATATTCAAAGCTACTCTGAGGACTCATACATTTTCTTACTCCTTTTCCATCTTAAATGACCCAAGAAAGCCAGTTTTGACTCTCCAGGAATAAAGTTCTCACATTGATATCTGCATTCATAAAAACAGTTTTAATGATGACAACTCCAGATAAGGAATGGAGGGATGTTCATCTTAAATCCTAATTTTCTAGTTTCCAAAATGGAATTAAAATGAGGCTTTCCACAATGTTCATGGAACTTATAATAAAGCAAATCAAAGAAAGTGTTAATCGTTTCCTACCTCCCAGGGGACACTCCACGAGAACATCCCCAATTCAAAGAGAGAAACACTTCAGCTCCACTTTTCCATCACCAAACCTAAACCAGGGACGTGGAAGAAAAAAACTATGCACAGTTCTGGCAACTAGAAGAGCACAGGGAAGTGAGGATGTCTTACCTATCCCCAAGCAGAACACCTACCTCACCAGCTAGACCTATTGCCTGCCATGTTCCCTCGGTCTCCTGCCACTCACTGCTCACATGGCAAGTGGTCAGACCTTCATCAGCTAGGATTCTTTTTAGCATGTAGGTAGCTGTGGACCCATCCCTAGCTCTAGACTTTAGGAAATACGGGAGGGAGAGGCAAAGAAGATGGGATAGCGACTTTTGATATAAAGAGACTCAAGCATAAGTGAGCACTCCCTTCTCACCTGGTGTGGACTCTTACTTCTCTTCAGTGGAAGCCCATGTTTGCTTGAAACATATTTTTATAGACAAAAGTATCTCTTGGGAATCGGTCCCTAAGACATCAGTACTTCCAGACCCAGGATATATGTTTATTTACATATAAATCTATTTAGTTGTTTTTATTTTTCATGTAGAAAGCTAAGCACTATCTCCAAATTGCTGAGCCAGAATTTACAGAGTTGTTACACATATCTGCTAATATTCTGGTTATCTGATCAAAAGGAAAGTATCTTTAAAGGCTTATTGTGTTCATTGGGAATTATAACATTTAATGTGATTGAGATGATTATTTGTGCATATGTTTATCCTATTATTATTAGAATATATTATTTTTAATCTTTTCAATTTTCTAAAATCCCATGGGGAAAGTTATTTTTTATTTAAACCAATAAACCATTAAATTAAAATATTGCTCATTGATTGTCCACTGAAAACCATTAGGGCATAACTCTGTGAGCAATCATGTATAACATTAAGAATATAAGCAGATGTCTGGGTCCAGTAATCAGACAATGTCATAAAATAACAGGTATCTGTCAACAGTCTGTGAAGTCCCACATAGTGATGGCTCTTGTCCTCATTGAGCTATTCCAACTGAGATTTCCCAAAGTCAATACTCTGGGGTCTAAGAACTGTACCCAAAGCTACTTCATTGTTAATAAATGCATTTGTCTAAAATCATGTAATATATGACAACTGAACCTCCATATCGAGAACTTAACCTGTAATTAAAAGAAGGAGGGGAATGAGGTCAAACGCAGCTGTGAGCAGGGACGGAAATACACACAACGTAGGAAGATGGTGAGAATGGTTAGGTTTATAAAACCACTCTAATAGCCAACAGATGAACTCCTGCATCTCAGAAAGGAATATGATTATATTAGTAATCAGGAATGCTCTGAGAACCAAACCAACAGAATAAAAGAAGGCATTTATTAGACTAACTTGAATGATACAAGACTAAGATCACCACAATGACTTCTGAAGGCTATAAATCCAGGAGAACCTGTAAATTCTCAAGTGAATTGGAAGTCTTAGAAGAAAGTCCAATGATATAACATCTATCCAAGACTGAAGGCCTGAACACTCCCTAGAGACATTTGTATTCAAGCCCATGTTCAAAGGTTGAAGACTCTAGAGTCTAATGCCCTTGGGCAGTAAGGAAAAAATGCACCCACTCAACAAGCTAGACGCATGAGATCCCTACTTCTGCCTTCTTAGCCCTTTAAGGCCCCAACCTTTGGAAGGCACGGCCTACATGCAGAACAAGTCTGTGCCACTCTGTTTTCTTCTCATTACATCGGTTTTCTCTGGAAATGCCATTTTAGTCAGCCATAATGTGCCTTTCCTAGGTTCTAGGTGATCTGCAATTCAGTCAAATTGGCAACCCAAAGTAGCCATTAAAACTATAAACTACAGCTGATCTCTTATAGTTATTATATTGCAATAATAGGTGATGGTAATCTTCAAATTACTGTCAATAAAATGGACAGACATTTTAAGAAGGGGACACAAGAAAGACAGTCATAATTTTCTAGCTCAAGGGGACATGGGCTTTTCCAATTCAAGTCAGCTCCTACTCTTTCTTTCTCTTCTAATTCATGTACTCCTGGGCAAGGCAATTACATTTTCTAAGTCTTAGTCTATTTGCTTTTATATTATGAGGTTACCAGTAATTGGTATATAACAATGAAAAGAGGATTAAGTAACGTAATTTGTATAAAGTGCTGTCTGCATAGTAATTGTTAAATCAAGGGTAGAGATAATGTCTAAGAATAATATAGATTAGTAAAAATGAAAACATTTTACTCAAGTTAATTAAATCTCATTTTAAAAAATAAGTAGGATGCAGATGTTAGAGTATGACCTCATTTCACTTAAATGAACAATATTGGGTCTATTAAAGAGATCTCATAAATGAAAGGGAAAATAAGATCAGAACAAGGGGAGAGTTTAAAATGTAACATTTATGGAATGAAATGCAAATAGTCTGTGCATTTACTATTTAATTAGGTAGAAAGTGTATCATCCACAGAATAAAAGAGATGCATTTACAACTGAGACAGAGGAAACTAAACTTCTTTTGTAGAGGCTATCTGACTGTAACTCCAATGCCTACAGAGTTCCTTTCCAAGGTCCAAGTGCTACACAAACTTATCTCCAGGCAGCCCCAGCTCCAACCCCTGGCTTGGAGAACAAGAAGAATGCAGATCTAGTACCTAAAACTATACATGGAAACAATTAAAGTTGCTTTATATTTTTAATAAAAATATTTATGTCTATATAAACTGTCAGGATTTACCTACCATAGTCTGTGGAACTTGGTGAGGGCTAGATATCAATACCAGCCTTAGGTCATTTACTAACCTTGTGGTCCCAGTTTTCTCTTTGGCAAAACAGCTAATAACACAAAAGCAAGTTCAGATCCCTTTCTTATCCTACTTATGTATACCTACATTAACCACCTTCCTCCATTGTTTTGGACAAGCTCCAATTATTTGTCTTAGACACAAGCATTTGCTTCAAAGCTGGGTAGTATGCTTGTAGCTCCAGCAATCGAGAGGCTGATACAGGACCATAGAGGGTTTGTAGTTAGCCTGGGCAGCACAAGGAGACCGCATCTTAAAAACAATAGAGCTAGTTGGCTCTGGCGCTTTGCTCATCCCTGGTTTCTCTCTCTATGTCTTGTGACTCCAGCCTCTCAGTATTAGGCACAGTGATGTTTTTATATCCTGGGTTATCATGTAAGCCAGTGACCCCTAGTCACCTGACCTAGTATTCACACTGACATTCTCCCCAGAGCTCCTTTGAAAAAGAGAAATGCCTTTTCTTCTTTGTGGTTCTCTCTCTCTCTCTCTCTCTCTCTCTCTCTCTCTCTCTCTCTCTCTCTCTCTCTCTCTCTCTCTGTGTGTGTGTGTGTGTGTGTTCATGTATGCACAAGCCTGTGAATGTATGTGCAGAGGCAGAGCAGATTTTAGGAATTTCCCCATATTCTTCTGCAAATGTGACTTGCAGCTAGAACTGCAGCTACAATCTAGATTGTACCTACGCCAGGGAGACACATTCTATCATTTTTCATTGACTCATTATCAATTGTACAAAGATTCCCTGGGTGTTTTACCATGCTTGGCTTGAAAGGCAGATGGCTTAGTGGACACATGTGCAGAAACAGCTATTATACAAACTTAGTCTGTATAGAATGAGTAACCCAAATACATGTGTGGGGTCAAAGGACTCATAGTTTAAGGGTCCATGGCTTCCTTTGACCGACCTCTCTTCTGGGGTTTGGATTTGAGTCCCATATGAAGAGTGCTGGAAGGAAAGAGCTAAGAAAAAGTGTTCCTTTCTTCTCTTCTTCCTCCCCCTTCTCTTCCTTTCGGCCCCCTCCCCCTTATTCATCCTGGGGTTCAAATACAAGGTGTGATACTAGGTAAGGACTGCCATATTTTTAACTTTAGAGGATCTATGTTAACAAGGCTCCACAAGACATGGGATTTATTTTAGTATCAGTGTGTAACCCAGGGTGGAAAAGAGAAATGTTCTCATAATGGGATAAAATATATGCAACTTTAGTTCACTGAAGACCCCAATGACCAACCATATGCCTGAGGTGTTCCTAAGGCTCTCTGGGAATACTAGCATATAGTATTTATTTACCTACTTATCGAGTGCAAACATTGTCACAAAAAATTACAGCAACAATGGCCAATCAGAATGAGGGGGTTGTAGACAGCATGGAATAGGGAGAGGCTTAAGGACTGGTGATAGAATTCATGTTTAGAATTCACTTGAATCCTAGCAATACATCCTCCCCCCCAAACACATGCACACATGTGTAAATGAAAGTGGGCATTTCATTTACACAGTAGGACCATGGGAGTACATATATACTGAAGTATATAGACGAAGGACTAGAAGTGATGCAGTAACATAGAGGCAAACATAAGGCAAAGTAACACACACACACATAGAGCCCAACAGACCAGTGAAGTAGGGACTGCTAATGTGAACTAACTAAATCCCTTATCCCACGGAATGGGAATGTCCTGGAGACACTTGTTACACGAAATAATGGATTTATTTGGATTAACAAGACTTTATCAGTGAGGGACTAGCAAAATATCACGAGCCTACAGCTACAATGCATCAGATTGGTTTCCTGAAGCCAAACAGTGGCCAGGCTCAGTCTTTCTGTAGAATGCAGTTTCTGAGGGAAAGATGAAAAATTAAAAGATTTTGGCTGCTGTCATTTGTTTTTCTTCCTTTCAAAGAGGAAGCTTGCATACATGCATTAAGAAATTATAAATATTTGCACAGTCTGTGTGCCATAAAATGACAGCATTATATACATTAACAAGTTTCAAAATGCTGAAAATGGTCTGCAGGAGTCCAAATAAACTAAAATTTGAGCTGCTGAGAAATCTCACTTGCCACTCGCCTCTTCCCAGCTGAGTGTGATTTCTGCCTCACAGTCTTAGGTTGCCAATTCTGCCTTCTAAACAATTGTGCCACAGAGCCTGGACCACTGAGATATGGCAGGTGGTAGAGTGGGAGGGAGGCCTGAGTCTGGAGCCTGAGTCACTGCCGGTCATTTGACATTAATTGATCAATTAAACTTGGCCCTGCCATGTGGACCCACTGTTCTATTTCTTCTATATAACTTCATGACATTTAATTTATAGCATGTGTGTGCATTATTACACAAGAGGTGCAGAAAACAAACCAAAAATAAAAAACCCTAACTTGAGGGAGGTATGTGTCCAAATTCTCTCCTTTCCATTACCAGTCGGTATTTGCCTCATATGCATACAGTACATGCAAAGCACCCCATTGTAAGAGGCAATTGGTGTAAGAGGCAATTGGCTCCTGTTATGTTCATTCAAATGTTCCAATTAGTTTGGTACTTTCATAATTATGTATAATTCAGTTTGCATTTATGCATGAAATGTTTATTTCCATAATTGTACAAGCATTTAAATTAATTACACTGTAACCTCTTGATTCTATGGGCCAACTGTTGAGTCATTTTGTTAATATTTTAGAGTCGTGCCTTTTTGTTTTTTGAATTTTTCACCTGACTTTGATGTGTTGTTTCTTCTCCTTGTTTGGCCTTCTCTGTGGAATAGTCTCAGAATCATCTTGTAGTTTTCTTTTATGCCCGAAACTTTGCATTTTAACTGTTATCTGGAGATAGTTTCTTCCTTGTGAAATATCAGTTCTAATAACAGGAAAAGAAAAATGCCATAAATCTGCACTAACCACGTAAAGCCGAGGTCTCTGAGAGACTGATTAACATGGAGATGCTACACAGGTACTTCAATAATTAGAGATAAGCTTGCACGGAGCCGTGACTGTTCTGGCCTTGAAGCCATGTCCCAGGGCAGCCAGCAATTATTACAGCCTGGAGTACATTTCTGATATTCTATGCCTCTAGCTATTGACGCGGCTCTAAGGTAAAGCACTCTTAATTTCACCACAAGTTAACATCACCCTGGATGAGCAACACTTTGGGGCTAATACCTTGCCACTTGCTTGGGAGAGGACCCTTGGAGAGAAGGCAATTAGAGATTCCTAACTCGTTGCTCATCCACCCATAAAAGGTTAAGAACATTCTAGTCTCTGATTACATGAACTGAGCGAGAGGCAGCTACAGCCACTCGCCGAGCCCTAGATCACTACTTGCCTTTTCAGCAAATGCTGCTTCTGATGATTCTCATCTGAGAAATTGGGCACTTTAACTGTGGACTTGGGTACGTATTTATCTTTATATCCTCAGTGGGTTACAGTAGCAAGTATGGCATGGAAAAGATTGTCGTTGTCTTCAGGGTGCAGTCCCGAGAGCCATGTGAGCTCACGGTGAATGCTGAACACTGGTGAGTCTATGGGGAAACCACCAATACCAGCAGAGCTCCTCTCTAAGATGCTGATTGCCAAACGGTCTGTGAATAACGAGCAGTTCATGCAGAATGGGCTGCCCATACATGGGGGACATAGTTATAAGATTTAATTACTTTGTGTCAATTGAGTGCTAAGGAAACCTGACTCCACGGTGAAAGCTAGGAGCACACAGAACTTGTGCTGTATGCGTACAACTCCATTAAAATGACAAGAGAACACGAAGCTCGTGAGTCACAGGTAGCTGATTCAACACTTGGTTATTTGCCTGTGTTTTCTATGCTTCCCCGTCTACTACACAACTTCACCAAAGAGCAAATAAAGCCCTGAAGGAAACTTTCTTTGAACTGGAATATGTCTTAATAAAGATACAGAAAAGCTAAAGAAAGAACCTGAGATCAAAGGAGATGATTACTGGTGTACAGGGTAGACCCAAGCCTTTCCAACTCAGTTTTAACAGGAAAGAATCATGACATGATTTAAAGTTGAATAAGTTGCATTGATTGGTAGATACAAACAGTTAAGCTTGCCCTACTATCTGTATGTAGAGGGACTGAGAAGCAACATTTTTTTTTCTCCTTGAGAAATTAACATCAACAACTGCAAATTGTACTCAAAACATTGGCTGCAAATAAAATCCAAGTTATTAAATTGAAACATTAGCATGAAAAGTGACCAGTTTTATTATGGCATTTTATGCATGTATGTTATTATCCAGCTCTGTCGCTATCTGCCCTGATTCTTACCCCCACTGTTGATTCTCTTCCTTTTCCCAGATAGCCCCGACTTCTGCCTTTACACACATGTATTCTAATCATCTCTTTTCCCACCCCTTGACGTTAGTACTTGATGTCATAGGTCCAACTACCAAATCAATTTAAGAAAGGTTAATTTCTGACTCTATGTCCCATTCTAAAGTTTGAATTCACTTTGCCACATCTTTGAAAGGTAATTATGGCAATCTACATTAAAAGTCACACACTATACAGCTACATGTTCACTGAGGTTAATTACTAATTTTGATATATATTTTATAAATATGGAATATATAAAATCCTCTTTCTGTGTGCCAGGCTGGTGGCTGAGTGCTTCTGCCAGGCCACCTGGGCTCCCATCCCAACCCTACATGATCTTGGACGGATTACCTAACACCTATACTCAGTTTCTAAGTTTGCAAAGTTGGGATAACTTCCCTTGTTTCTTTATCTTCCCAGAATTACTAAGAGTAAACAAAACAATAGATGACTATAAAATTCTGAAAATGTACCAAGCAGTTATCCTCTCCATACAAAAGGTTTGCATAAATAAAGCCAGGAAGCCAGCATGAGACAGGAAGGGAGCTGATTGTGGACACACTGATCACAGAGCACTAGCAACCTAGTGTGGCTTTGAGTTTCCATGTGTCTCTTTCAAGTCTTTCCAGAGAATAAAGCAACCCTCCAGGTTTTGCAGCAGTTTTGAAGTTGTGGGACCATGGCTCTTATGCAGGCTAGCTTATGCAGTGGTAGCTGCTGCATAAATGGACTTTTTAAGTAAATAACTAGTCTTCACGGATAACCGGTAGAGGCCACAGCTGGGCTGTAGAGCCACACCTAAACTTCAAACTTGACATGATCAGCAAAGTGATCCAGTGAAACACAATTTACCACCTGCTGAAGATGCATAAAAATCATTTAACCAGTTAAGCTCACTTCTGGAGGACAAGCAGAACTCTGCCCTCACGGGGTAATTGAAACCTACCCTGCACATTAAACACTGAACTCCCCAAATAAATCTCATTCTCCTTCTTACGTTTTTTTAACCAAAATTGTTTAAAAGACAACTATTAACCAATTAGAGATTGTTAATTGGTCATAAAAGAATCCCAAGGAGGGAAAGGCCACTGTAATTTAGTGTATTGAAACACTCCTTCATGCTCTTGTTTACAATCAATCAGAAGAGACTGGCAGCTAGAATGAAGTAATGGAATTGGATGGACCACACAATTTGCTTTGTTTTTCTGTAGTTATATTCAGGGATATTAATAATTGAAAGAGGATAAGACTAAACCCCCCCATTTCTTTTAGTTCTTGACTTTTGTGTCTTTTTAAACAACCTTTTATAATAATGACAAAACTGGATTGACCAGTCAGCATCACAGTTCTGTTATAGTGTGGACCTGGGTATCTCCCAGAGGTTGATGTGTTAAAGACTTGATCCTTGGCTTGGTCCTAGTGGGGAATATGGACCCTTTAAGAGGGAAAACATATTTTAAAATGAAGGCAAAATGATATTAATTTCAAATAATAAAATCTTGAGAGCTTTGGTTAACATGAGACTTTAATTATAGAACACAGTAACATTCATTCCAGACACATGATATCATATGGAAAGACTGGACTGAAATTGGGAACACAATGGTTAATTAGGATTATTTTGTTTGCATCTTCAATTCCTTTAAAACCAATCAACTGTTAAATAAGTAATTACATGGGATGAGGTTTATAACAATGTTGCTGGTGATGGAAATGGGCAAGTGGAAGTGTGTGTGAGAAGCTTGAAGTGGGGTCATATGAACTATCTCAAGACTGGACAGACTGAACTGATCTGAGTTAAGGCTACATTGTGTGCACTGCAACCACGAGGACCTGAGTTTGATTTCCAGGCACAGTGGTGGGGAAGCATTGGTAGACAGATCCCTGGGGCTCACTGTCCAGCCAGCCTCAGCTAGTTCTTGAGCTCCAGCCTACAGAGGGTCCCTGTCCCAAAAACCAGAATAGACAGCCCTTGAGAAACTACATATGAGCTTGTGTGCTGGCCTCCTCATGCACCCAACAGATACATGTGAAACACACAGAGTCCATGTGCTGGCTTCCATGTGCACCCAACAGACACATGTGAAACACACACAGCAGACAAAGGAGACACACTTAGCAAGTAAGAACATACATGTGTGTTGTGGGATTAAAGTGGACTTGTGTCTGGGTGTGGTGACAGATGCCTTTAATGTCAGCACTTGAAAGGCAAAGGCAAGCAGATCTCTGAGACTCAAGATCAGCCTGACCAACACAGTAAGTTTCTGGCCAGCCAGAGCTACAGAGTGAGGATTTTGTCTCAAACAGAAGGAATATGGACATATTCAGAAATAAAAATAATTTCTGCAAATCAATTGTCTTAAACACATTTCGCAAATAAAAGTATAGAAATGTCCAATAAATAAACGAGGAACTGCTTAA
The DNA here is from genome assembly GCA_030556225.1 of Cricetiscus sungorus. NCBI lineage: Eukaryota > Metazoa > Chordata > Mammalia > Rodentia > Cricetidae > Cricetiscus > Cricetiscus sungorus. Next base: position 20,930,585 of record JANBXA010000103.1, read on the forward strand.
TGTTGCTAGTGGTCAGAGAAATGTAAATTAAAACTATAATGAAATGTGGCTTCAAACTCAATAAAATAAGTAAAAAGTTTTATAGAGCTATTGACAAAAATATTCACGAAGATGTCAAAGTCATTGGAATGCTTATCCATTGCTAGCTGGAAAGTAAATTCATTCAACCACTCTGAAAATCCTTTTTGTTATTTCAGATAAAACTAATGACCTGTCTTACAACTCAGCAATTCTAATTGATGACATTCACAAAGACAAATGAAGATGTGTCTATGAGAATTTGTGGAGACTCTTTGTGGTAATGTTTATATGCATTCCAAACCAGAAACAATTCAAATATCCATCAATTTCAGAATAGATAAGCAACAGGCTATTCGTATGATATATAAATTGACAATAAAAAGAAATGAACTACTGGACACACTAAGTAATGCTGATGAATTTCAAAACCATATTAAACAAGAGATGCCAGATTAAAAGAGGGCTTAGCTATGCGACTCCATTATGAGGCTAAGACAGGCAAGACACTTCTGTAGTGTTGACTCATTATGAAGTGGCTTCTTTGGGTGCACAGGAATTAAGTGCTTATGAAAACAACTGGAATTTCTGACAAAATGGGAAATTCACAACTGTCACTGGTGAGACTTGTATAAGTGTATGCATTGACACAGTCACTGAAGAATGTTTATACATGTTTATTTTACGACATACAAATTTATCTCAGCAAAGCCAAAGACTCAAAAGCTAAGTTGACATTTCATTAACTAACATGCTCTTTTAACTTAATGTATTTGTATATAAACTTTCCTTTATATTATGGATTTTTTACTTTTAGTAAATTAAAATGTTTATTTAGACAAATCATGTACTAATTTTTAGTTGTGATCTTAATGTCAAAGTTTTGTGCCTTTGTCTTGAACCCAAGTTCCCTTTTAGTCTCTGTTTAGCCAATTTATACCAATCAGATGTCAGATGCTATTTTAAGTTTCTATTTACTTATATTATGGGAAGATTGAAGACTTCTGACTTAAAAAAATAGCAAATATAATTTTCATTTAAAAAGATGCTGACAGAATATTATATTTTGATACTGGTATTTGCCTAATGCCTATCAATAAATTGCATGTGTCTTATCAAGTAGATTGTTGAAGAGTGTTGAAGTGTGGACTGAAGGTAGACATTCTACTGCCACCACAACATTTAGTCTTTCTGCTTGTTTAATGCTTTGGTCCCTGTGATAATCAGCTTTGAGGCTCATATATCAGAATTGTGTTTTGAAGGGACCCCCATAGAAATGAGGAGTTATTGCTGAAGTGGCTGCCTCTCAAAGCACAAAGGAGGAGGAAGGCAGCACCCTCAGCGCTGGATATGGTTATGAAATGATGTGGGGTAGCCCTCTGTGTGCTGTGAATATGTCTTATTACCATTGGTTAATAAAGAAGCCAGTTTGGCCGATGGCCAGCAGAATATAGCTAGGTGAGAAATCCAAACAAAGATTCAGAGAGACTAAAGGCAGAGCCAAGGAGATGCCATATAGCTGCTGGAGGAGTAAGATGCCTGAGCATTACTGGTAAGCCATGGCCATGTGGTAGTATATAGATTAATAGAAATGGGTTAATTTAAATGTGAGAGCTGGTTAGTAATATACCTGAGCTATTGGCCAAACATTTATAATTAATATTAAGCATCAGAGTGATTATTTTATAAGTGGCTGAAGGACAGGGCAGGATGCGTAAAAGCTTCCAACTACAAGGAAACCATGCCAGAACATCTAGGCACTTTAAACTCAGGCTTACAAAATGCACAGCTTCTTTCCCTGAGGTGAAGTTTCTGGAGGGAAAGGAGCATTCTGGGTATAGAAAAATGGCGTGTACAGAGGCACCAGCTATAAGAGAGCATAGCGGGCATCTGTGTATGGACCTTTAAGGAACTTAGATAATAATTACAGTAAAGGATACAAGAGTGAAATGGTAATAAATGAGAAAAGAATGACTTGAAGTAAGCAGCCAAGGAAGGCGTGCACATTTCCGTGAAGATTCTGAGCTATTGGGCACTAAAGCCCGGCATATTGACGTAGCCAAGATCATAGTGTCTGGAGACACACTGCCTGACTCTGGTATCAGAGCAGAACTCACTCGCCATGTGACCTGTCAGGCATGTTCCTTAGCCCGTTGCCTCTCCTTGTGCTCCATCAGTGATGTGATGGGAAATAAGAGTGCCTTTCTCATAGAGTACTTGCAATGACTAATGAGTTAATATATGAATGCATTTTTTGGGAACCCACCTATCATGCCTGCCAAGCAAGCAAGCAGGCCAGTGAAGCGGGTGGGTGGGTTTCAGAACTTCCTTCTCCTTCAAAGTTAATCCCCAGCTCTGTAGCAGACTGCCTGAGCTAGCCCACTCCAGTTCCTAAGCTTCAGCTCCCAATAGCTAGAAAGACATTGTACCAGTGGTTGTACCTGCCAGGATCACAGAAACATTACCTACCAGGCAACACAAGATCCAGTGAGGGCACCAGAAACCAAGGAACAAAACAACCACTCAACAAAGACAAAACCAGATATCAGCAGCAACCAGATGCCTAGTTGGCAGCATAAAACCCCAATATAACAACCAGGACAGTAGCACAGCAGGCCCTGAGAATTGCAACATAGCTAAAGCACAAGAAAATTACCTTAAATAGCGTTTATAAATATGATAGAGGTCCTTAGAGAGAAAATGAATAAATTCCCTACAGAAATGTATGAAAACACAAATGATGGAGGGAAATGAATAAATTAGTTCAAGACCTACATGAAAGAATCAATAAAGAAAACCAAAAGTGAAGGAAATCTGGAATTTAAAAATTTAGGAACTTGATCAGGAACTGCAGAGGCAAACTTCACCAACAGAATACAAGAAAGAATCTCAGGCATTGAAGATAAGATAGAAGAAATGGATACTTCAGCCAAAGAGACTATTGAATCTAAAAAATCCAAGGCACAAAGTATCTAGGAAATCTAGGACATTATGAAAAGACAGAAACTATGGATAATAATATAAATAGAGGATAGAGAAGAAACCCAGAGAAAGGACATATAATATATTTGCAAAAAAAAAATCATAAAAGAAAATTTCCTTAACCTAAACAAGGGATACCTATCAAGACACAAAAAGTATCCAGAATATTAAACAGATGGGGCTAGAGAAGAAATTCTGTTAAGCAATGATAATAAAAACAAATGTATAGAACAAAAAAGAATATTAAAAGCTTCAAGGAGAAAAGGCATATTAAAAAGATCTATTAGAATAACATCTGACTTCTCAGCTGAGACTCTAAAAGCTAGAAAGGCCTGAACAGATGTTCAGAAAACCCTAAGAGACCACAAACACCAGCCAAGATTACTATACCCAGCAAAACTTTCAACCATACTAGAAGGAGAAAGACATTCTATAATAAAGTCAAATTTTAGAAGTATCTATATATTAATCCAACCCTACAGAAAGTGCTAGAAGGAAAACTTCAACCTGAAGTAGTTACCCACATCTAAAACACTAGGAATCCCAGACCAGTACATCAAAAGGGGGTAGTGAACTACAACAACAAAATAACAGGAATCAATAAACACTGCTTATTTATAACTCAACATCAATGGTCTTATTTCAATGAAAGACAGACTAACAGAATGGATGTGAAAAGAGGATTCATCCTTCTGCTTCATTCAAGAAACACACCTTAGCAGCAAGAATAGACATCACCTCATGGCAAAATGATGGAAAAATATATTCCAAGCAAATGGACATAAACAGCAAGCTGATGTAGCTATTTTAACATTCAACAGTATAAACTTCAGTCCGAAACTAACCAGAAGAGGTAAGGAAGGACACTACATGCACAAACGAAAAATTCACCAAGAGGATATTGCATTTCTTAACATCTATGTACCAGATACAAGGACACTCAAGTTCATAAAAGAAATACTACTACACACACTGGCAGTGTCTTCAATAGCCCATTTTCACCAACAGACATGGCATTCAGACAAAAACTAAACAGAGAAATGCTGGAGCTAACTGATGTTAGGTCCAAATGGATCTAATAGATATTTACAGAATGTTTCACTCAAGCACACACACACACACACACACACACACACACACACACACACACACACACCTTCCTTCTCAGCAGTTCAGGGAACTTTCTTCAGATTTGAAGAAATACCACATACTCAGAAAGAAAATCTCAGTAGATACAAGATGATTAAATGACACTCTGCATCCTCATCCTATTTGCTTAGCAGAGATTAAATCTGGATATAATCAACAACAGAAAACTTACAAATTCATGGTACTGAATAAAAAAGGGATCAGGACAGAAAGTAAGAAAAAAATAACTTTCTGGAATTGAATGAAAATTAATACACGATATAGTCAAGCTTAAGGACACAATGGAGTCAGTTCTGAAAAGCAAGTTCACAGCAGTAGGTAACTACATGGAGAAATACCACGCTGGTAAGGGAACTGCACATCTGAAAGCTGCTAAGAAGCTTATTTTCTTCACAGCTGAGAGAAGAAATCACACCCCAAAGGAGCAGATGACAAGAAATAATCAAACTTAGGGCTGAACTCAGTAAAATACAAACAAATAATACAAAGAATCAATGAAACAAAAAGTTGGTTCTTTGAAAAAAATCAGTAAGATTGACAAATCATTATCCAAATGAACTAAAGATGGAGACAGTAGATCCCTTTAATAAAATTAGAGATGAAAAGGGGGGGCATAACAACAGACATTAAAGATATCCAGAGAATAATTAGGATACAATTTAAAAGGCTCTACGCCACCATTGGAAAAATCTAAAAGAAATGGATAATTTTTCTCAATACATACCAGTTACTTTAGTTAAATCAAGATCAGATAAGCAACTTTAAGAGACACATAGTCCCTAGTTGAATAAAAACAAAACAAACAAACAAACAAAAGGACAGGAAAAGACAGGATTACTCCTTGGCATGGTAGAGGAGAAATTTTACTGTAGATATATGGGAGAGCATAGTAAGAGGCAGGGACATTAGAAAGAGCTCAGAGTGGATATGACCTGGCTGAACTGGACCATGTGGGAGAGAGGAGGAAGGGAGGGAGAGGGTACAGTAGTCAGGAAACCAAAGGTACAAAAAGGGTGGGTAACCAAAATGTCTGAACTATATAGGGAAGATCCTCTGGGGGAAGGGCAGCCCAGCCTCTGGGCTGGAGGGTCCAGTGTAGAGGACTTGGTATGGGAGCCATACCCTGTAACAGATGGGGACTGAGGGATGCTGGGAGAGCCTGGTGGTCAGGTCAGCTTAAATAGAATGTTAAATAGAAACCTCAGCCATTTGTTCCAGGTTTGAAACTTAACACTAGTAAAATAAAAACAACCATTAAAAAACTCCCAACCGAAAACAACAAAGGTTTTAGCACAGGATTCTATAAGAATTTCAAAGAAGACTCCTCAAATTACTTCACAAAATAGAAACAGAAGGGACATTGTCCAATTCATTTTATGAGGCCACATTTACCCTGGCACCCAAACCACAGAAAGACTCAACAAAGAGAATTACAGACCAGTTTTCCTTAGGAACATAGATGAAAAATTCATAATAAAATACTTGCAAACTGAATCCAAGAATATACCAAAGAGATCATTCACCATAATCAAGATGTTTCACACCAGGAAAGGGTGCAGGAAAGGTTCAACATATGTAAATTAATTAATATAGTCCACTATAAAAACAAAAGATAAGAACTACATTATGTGCTGAAAAGGCCACTGACAAAAACAAGACCCCTTCCTTCATGATAAAAGTCCTGGAGACATTAGGGACACAAAGGACATATATCAACATAATAAAGGCAATTTACAGTAAGTCCACAGCCAACATCAACTGCAGCTCAAAGCAGTTTCCACTAAAATCAGGAACAAAACAAGGATGCTACTCTCTCCATATCTTTTCAACATAATACTTGGTATCTTAACTAGAGAAATAAGACAACAAAAAAAGGTCAAGGAGACAGAAAGTCAAAGCATCTTTATTTGCAGATGATATGGTAATATACTTAAGTGAGTCTTAAAACCTACCAGGAATCTCCTACAGCTGATAAACACCTTCAGCAAAGTAACAGAATACAAAATTAACTCACAAAAATCAGTAGCCTTTCTATATCCAAATGACAAAGTGACTCAGAAAGAATTTAGGGAAATAAGACTCTTCATAACAGCCTCAAAAATATAAAATATCTTGGGGATAACTTTAATCAAGCAAGTAAAAGATTTCTATGATAAAATAACAAACAAATGTCTCCAAGACATTGAAGACAGAAATTAAAGACTATTTCAAAAGATGGAAAGATCTCCCATGCTCACGGATCAATAGAATTAATATCATCAAAATGGCCCTTCCACCAAAAGAAATATAGATTCAAGGAAATCCCCATTAAAATGTCAATATAATTATTCACAGATCTTTAAGGGACAATGTTTGGCATTGTGGGGAAACACAAAACTACAGGATAGCAAAAACAGTCCAGAGTAATAAAGGAACCGCTATAGGTACCACCATCTCTGACCTCAAATTGTACTATGGAGCTATAGTAATAAAAATACTATGATACTGGCACACAACCAGACACAGTAATCAATGTAATTAAATTGAAGACTCAGACATAAATCTACACACCTATGGGCACGTGAACAGGCACTAAGATTAGCAATTAATAAATGAGACCTCCTGAAACCTAGATGCTTCTGCAAGGCAAAAGACACTGTCATTTGGGCAAAGTGGCAGGGAAAAGATTTTTTACCACCTATACATGCTGATATCTAACATATATAATGAACTGAAAAGAACTAGATATCAAGAAAAATAACCCAATTAAAAATGATATACAGATATTAACAGACTATTCTCAAAAGAGAAATGGCTGAGAGACACTTAAAAGAAATGTACAACATCCTCAGCCATCAGGGAAATGAAAATCAAAGCAACTTTGGGATTCCATCTGTCAGAAGAGCTAAGATCGGGAATCCAAGGATGGTTCATATTAGCAAGGGTATGGAGTTAAGAGAACATTCATCCATTGCTGGTAAGTGTGCAAACTTGTACATCTACTAGGGAAATCGGAATGGCAGTTCATCAGGAAGATGGGCATTGATCTACCTCAAGACCCAGCCATATTGTTCCTTGGCATATATCCAAAGGATGCTCCACCCTACCCCAAAGACACTTGCCCAACCATGTTCATCGTGGCCTTATTCATAATAGACAGAATCTGAACACAACCAGGAGAACAGATAATGAAAATGTAGTACTTTTGCACAATGGAGAATTACTCAGCTGTCAAAAAATAAAATCACGAAATTTGCAGGCAAATGGGTGGAACTAGAAAAAAATAAATTTGAAAGATAGATGTGTTCTGTATTTACTTATATGTAGATATTAGCTGTTAAGTCAATGATAACCAACCTACAATCCATAGACCACAAAGGTTAGGTGAAGAGTAGGGGACTGGTGGTGGGGGTAGACAGTTCTCCCTAGGAAGGGAAAACAGAATAGGTAATTATGGAGGGACAGGGGTCAGGGGACTGGAATAAGAGGTTCAAACATGGAGGAGAGGAAAGAGGAACAAGCGAGGGAATATGGGGAGAAATTAAGGGTCATTTAAGCTAAAATTAAGGGTCATTGTAATAGTAGGGAAGCAATATAGTAAAAGGTTACTCATATATGAAGGCCATTTAAGTAAAATCACCAAATAACAGGGGGAGACAGATTCCCAGCCTGACATCTTTTCTCACTAAATGAAGCTTCCTATATTGGAACTGGGTTGCATCTAATTGAGTTGTTGGCCAAAGGGATCCAATGGGAATCTCCAAGCAGCCCAGCTGTTTCTAAGATTATAGGTTGTTCTCCATAAACTGACAGAAAAGTCCCATTGATGAAGACAACATCTACACAATTCATTGAATACAGAAAACTCAAGCTAACTAGACACTTTGCCACTGTAGATTAGTGGTCTTGGTACTGGAAGGTACTGTATACATTACTAATGGATACATGTAAACACCAACCAAACTACAAAACCTGTGATTTGCAATGGCATTCCACCTATAAGATCTACTAGGACCAAGCTTGTGGGAGTAACCAACTGATATCTGATTTGACTTCAGACCCACTTGATGAGATAAAACCCACCTGACACTGCTTGGGTGACCAAAAAATCAAAAACTACAAAGCCCAGGGACCTAGAAAAAACTAAATACTACTGTTTTACTAAAGGAACACAGCAATAAAATGACTCCTAATGCCACCCTGGTATCCTCATAAATCAGTGCCTTGCTCAGCCAGCACCAGAGAAGCTTCCTCCTGCAGTACACGGGGACAAATACAGAGATAAAATGCAGAGAGTGAGAATGGGATGCCTCCACCAAATCCCCCATGCTACCTCCATCAAACTCCAGGGACCCCAAGGAAGAGGAGGCAGAAAGAGTGTAAGAGCCAGGGGGACTGGAGGACACCAAGGACAGAAAGTCTTCTGGACACAGCAGCACCAATGCACATATAAACTCACAGGCACTCAGCTGCATTCATAGGGCCTGCATGGGCATGCAATGGAGTCCTAGAGTTGAAAGAAGTGAACACATGTCCCAGTTCTCCAACCTAGAATCTGTCTCCAACTGATAACTGCTTGCAAATGAAAATTTAGTTTTCTACAAGGGTGTCTCCCTATGGAAACAAACTACCCTTAAGGGTAGACCATAGGTCTAGCAGTAGATAGCCTACAGAAAACAAACTCAATGCTATTTTTGAAGGTTTCTTGTCTTATAATGTCATGTCAAAGCTTGCTTCCTTCCTTCCTTCTTCCCTTCCTTCCTTCCTTTCTTTGTTCCTTACTTTTATTCTTAAAACTTAATCTTTTAAACTTTGTTTGTTTGTTTTACTCTATGGGCCCTTTGAGCACATATTATGGCTTCTTTTCTTGTGTTTCCATGGGATTCCTGAGTGTGTGAATGAGTGTGTCTGTGCATCTATATCTGTTTCTTGTGCCTTTTCTTAGGCTCTTTTCCTTTTGTTTGTTTTGTCCTATTCCAAGTTGTATATTATGTTTTATTATGTTACATCATATTTTATTATGGAGACAGAAAAGAGGTAGATCCAGGTGGGAGAGAAGTCGGGAAGGGCTGGGAGTAGTGGGAAGAGAAACTGTAATCAGGATATACTGGATGGGAAAAATCTGCTATCAATCAAAATGTGTGAATGCTTTAGGGGGAGCATGGAAAGACACACACACTCTGGAAACTTTGCTAGTCTCTATCATGGCTGCCATTATTAATACATGGAATAGTACAGAGTGAGAGAAGAGCAGGCTGTCATTTACTACCCATCCCTACCACAGGAGGATAGTCTGTGAGAGTCTCTCTACAATCCCCCACCACAGGAGGATAGTCTGTGAGAGTCTCTCTACAACCCCCACCACAGAAGGATAGTTTGTGAGAGTCTCTCTACAATCCCCCACCACAGGAGGATAGTCTGTGAGAGCCTTTCTACAATCCCCCACCACAGGAGGATAGTCTGTGAGAGTCTCTCTACAATCCCCCACCACAGGAGGATAGTCTGTGAGAGCCTTTCTACAATCCCCCACCACAGAAGGATAGTCTGTGAGAGTCTCTCTACAATCCCCTACCACAGGAGGATAGTCTGTGAGACTCTCTCTACACTCCCCTACCACAGGAGGATAGTCTGTGAGAGCCTCTCTACAATCCCCCACCACAGGAGGATAGTCTGTGAGAGTCTCTCTACACTCCCCTACCACAGGAGGATAGTCTGTGAGACTCTCTCTACACATGTGTTTTTGAGAGTTCAGTTGATGAAGGGTTGAATGAAAACTTGACAAAGCAGCAGCAGAGAGAATGATGGGAAAGATGAGATGACAATAACTGTAGAAATAACTAAGAGGTGATGTTAAGAGGACTTGGTAAGCAGTAGTTCAAGGAGACAATGGTATCAGAGTAGTTTTTAGATGTGGTCACTAGGCTAAGGAAGATGGGACATGTGGTTGGAAGAATAGGCAGGGAAGGAGAGAGTAGATAAGAAAGGGCAGGAGAATAGCTCCCTTGTTTCTGCTGGGCTCTGGGTGACACCCAGGAAGTGTTGTTCAGACAGCAGCTGACACTATGTGTAGAGGTCGAGACATGCCAGGCCATAGAGACAGATCAGTGAGCCAGTGAAGTCTTGGGTATAGGTGATCTGCCCATGAAAGGATTCAAAGAATGTTTGCTTTGAAAGATTTGTTGTGTGTGTGGGGAGGATTATGTGCACACAAATGCAAATGCCCATGGAGGTCAAAGGTGTGAGCTCCCCCTAAAGATGAGGTTACAGGCAATTGTAAGGCATCTGATGTGGGTGCTGGGAATTGAACCCAGGTCCTCAGTTAGAGCAGTATGTGTTCTTAACCACAAGGCCATCTCTCCAGCCCCTGACAGAATGTCTTTTGAGAATATGGTGAGAACAAAGCAGGAACAATTAGATTGGAAGAGCGTAATAGAGCCCTAACATTTAGCACATGCTAGAATGTAAGTCAGAATAGCCAACTATCGCTGTCAAATTCTGTCACTTCCGTGGCCCAATCATGAAGCTGCGAACTCGGTCTTTCTATGTAAGGCATAGGAGGTAACACTGGTGCCTTCTGTCTTAAGTGCTTCTGTAAGGCTCAGCCAAAGTGAACTATTTGAAGTCTTCCTTTAAAATTAATATTGACTTAGCAAGCAAACCAACAAAATTAACTGGAGTCTCTTATTTTAAGGCAATGAGGTAGGAATGATAGGGCGATAGAGGCGACAACCAAGTGAAAAGAGAAAGTGGCATTTGGGTCAGTGAGGGGCGGGCAGGTAGGAAGGAAATGGGTCTCTAATCCTCCAGTAGGGAGCATCAACACAGTTTCCCTCTCCTGACAGGTGCGCTGCCCACCATCCTGCCACGTGGTCGCACAGGCAGTTCTGCAGATAGGCTCGCTGCAGCTACTTCCCTGTGAAAGTATTTCCAAAGCCACTAATAAAAAGGTAACTGGCTCTGTGCGATGAGAGATGACAGGCGCGCCTTGGGATGAATGATGGGTAAAGAATTGTCATCTCCCTTCTCAAAACCAGGCTATTATCCGCTGGTGGGGCTTGGCACCTGTGGCTTGTTAGCAATTGCATAATGGAACTGGCCTCCCTTCGGCCTCTGCACGGTTTCAGGGCACCCCATGCAGATGCGACAGTGTGTTTTAAAGTCAGCTTCTCTTCTGTACATTTTCTCCTATTTTGTTTTTAAGTGTAATCTCATTAGTGTTTAGTCCAAGTTTTAAGAAGCTAACGTAGTCAAAATCCTTTTAGTTATGACAGAGTCTGGACCAAATGATTCAATAGTGATTCGTATTGAAAAAAAAATTGCTCAGACCAAAAATAGTGCCTATTTTTCAATAAGCAAGGTTAAGAACAATAGCAAAGACCGTGGTTTTTACTTAAAATATCCCACGCTTCCAAGTGTCCTGTATAAATTATCTCATTTATTCTTCCATGTAATGCTGATTGTTCCCATTCTACAGTTGAGGAAACTGAGTTACACAAAGTTAAATAAGGCTGGAGAGATGGTGTAACTGTTCTGAGCACTCACTGCTCTCACTGAGGACCAGGGTTTAGTTCTCAGCACTCACGTGGCTGCTTGCATCTGCCTGCAACTCCAGTTCCAGAAGACTGACGCCCTCTTCTGGCCTCTGTGAGCTCCTGCCTGTGTGTGGTACACTTGGACTCAGGTAGGCTCACGTACACACACAGAAAAGTTTAAAATGAAATGAAAAGAATAGTTAAACAATTTAGGTGTTTGATATGTGACTATAAGTGCTCGTATCTTATAAAATTCAAATAGTTCTATAAACATTCAACTTATTTCTCATAAATCATAATACCTACTTTATAATCCTTTCACTCAAAACTCTCCATGCCTTTCCAACTAGGTTCAAGCCCATCTTCTAACAGCAAAGGTCTCCCAAACCCTGACTCCCTTCACCAGGGGTCTTTCCCTGTAACTTCTCAGCTGACTGCTCCCCAGCCTAGCTGGTTGTGGCAGTGGATGAAGGCATTTTGGGCTGACTTGGAACCCTTCTGGCATGTAATATGGGAAAGTCAATGGTATCACCAAACCTCTTACGACACATGGAATATACCTCTCAGCACAGAGAAAATGAACTAATCCGAACTTAGAGAGTGGGAAAAGATGGAGAAAATCTGAGCCTACTCAGCCAAACTGGATGATAGGACCTTACCCCACAGCCCAGGCTGGTATAGGGCATGGTGTCCTTGAGTTAACTTCCCCATTAGTGTTGGGATTATAGGCACAAACCATATCCTCAGCCTCTATGTGACAGGTATAGTATGAATGCTTGGGGACTGCTTTTCCTCTGATGAAATATTTAAAACCCCTCAATCGTACATATGTGATGCTACAGAAGTACTTAATTTTTATCTCAAGCATTATTATTTTTGTGTTTTGCGATGAGTGTGGTATGGTGTCTATATGATGTACACATATGTGTGCTAGTGTCCATGCAGATGCATGTGTGGAAGCTGGAAGTCCATGCAGAGTATCTTTTTCCCATTATTCTCCACATTTATTTATTTATTTATTTGTTTATTTTTTGAGACAAGGTCTCTTGCTAAACTCGAAGCTCATACATTTGTCTAGATCAGATGAGCTTCGGGAATCCTGCTGCCCCTGCCTCACCCCTTCCAGCCCTGGGATCACAGGTACACTTCACTGCACATGGCTTTCTATGGGGGTATTAGACGCCCGAGCTCAAGTCCTCACGATTCAGAGGCTCTCGTCCCAAAAGAGGCACTTCACATTCTTCTGTCCAGTGAACTCAAGTCAAAATTTTCAATTCTTCAAAGTGTCTCAGTGTGAAAGTAGGTAAATCTCCGCCAAGGATAAACATCCCGATGGTCAGGGGAACACAGAGTTCTCCTTAGTCACATAGAAGAAACTTACAGAGAGAAACCCAGAAATGTGTGAATTATAACGGGCCTTAGTAATCACACTGACTGAGAATAAGTGGCCACAAATAAGCGGCCATTTATGATCAAGCATAGCTGTGTGCTGTGTTTAGAGGAGTAATTCCACTGTTGAAGAACATGCTCTACCATCCCTAAAATATTTCTTACTATGCCTACACCTACATGTTTTGGCATGTTTCCAAGATTAGACCTGGAATATACATATTATTTAGCTGCCAAGTTCTGACCCTCTTCTCTTGGTTACAAAGCCAAGTTTACAGCAAGTTTACTTTGGTCATGATTGATTGAGCTCAAGAGGCCAAAATGTTTTTTGATCACTTTACAATATTAGCTTCCATGTTGAAAAAAAATTGAACAAGCAAACAAAAACCAAAACAAGAAGTGTGTGGGAGAGAAACACGTATATCCTAGCCCTTTGGAAGCTGAGGCAGGAGGATCACTAATATAAGGCCAACAAGCTACATGGACAGACTTTTCCTCAAAATAGCAGCAAAAATAAATGAATACCAAAATCATTATTTTTATATGTAGAGTATGTAAATGAAACTTGAGTGTGCTACTTCAGAGACTAGAGTCATTTTGGAGGGGGTGGAGCCTGAATGGAGAAAATGCCACACTAGCTTGGCCTGTGGGCAAGCCTGTAGTACGCTTTCTTGACTGATGATTGATGTAGGAGGGCCCAGCTCACTGTGGTCAGTGCCACCTGAGAGCTGTGGGTCCTTGGTGCCATAGGAAAATAGGCTAACAAGACATAGGAAGCACGCCAATAAGTGGTGCTCCTCCCTGCCCCCAGGTTCATGCCGTGTTCCTTCCCTGATGTCATCTTCACGATGGACTGTGATTGGAACATGGAAGCTGAAGCAAAAACTTCCCTTTCCAAGTTGCTTTTGGTCCTGCATTTTATAATAGCAATAGAAACCCTAAGACAATGAATCAAATTGTCCAAGAAGAATCATCAGACATGTTAGTGCCCTACAAACAGCTCCTGGAGAACTGTCTGCTCCTCTCACTGCCCCTACAGTGTTCCATGCTGTCTCAAACAGCTCAGATGAGGCTACGTTGTTGGTAATGTGGACTTGAATAAGCAATGGAGGTAGAGGGAATAATGAAGATGAAAGAAGGACACTGGAAAATTAGCTCCCAGAACATTAAACTGGGCTTATTTAAACTAGTCCAGAAGAAGTAGCATATTACTGGTGATCATGATCTGTGTAGGGTCCTTATGGATAACAATAGTAGTCAGAGTGTCTCACATTTGAGTGTCCCTAACAAACTCAGGGGTGCTTATTATAAATGTATCTATAGTATTAAACTGTATGGTGTGTGTATGGTGTGTGTGTGTGTGTGTGTGTGTGTGTGTACGTGCGTGTGCATGTGTGTGTGTCTACATGGGTATATGTGTGGAGGCTAGAGATCAATCTTGTATATCATTCCTTAGATGCCATTCATGCTCCTTGATTTCTGAAACAGGGTCTCTGCCTGGGATCTGGGGATAGGATTCCACTGCTCTGGCTAGCCAATCTCCAGGCCTGCAGTCACAAATACACAGCTCCACATCTGGCTTTTTAAATGGGTGCCTGGGATTCATCTCGGGGTCACATGCTTCCATGGCAACTACTCTCCAGCCCTAGTGCTCAAAATTTGGTATGTATGTAAATCACCTAAGAATCCTGTTAGAATGAATCTGGTAACTCAGAACTTTGGGTGGGTCCTGTAGTTTCAAAAAGCTACTCACTGTATTTTCAATAAGGACATGGCAGTCGGTGGTCTTTCCCTTAAACTTCGCTACATATTAGACTCGTAAGGAATTAAAAGACTCTTGTCCAAACATACAATTCCCTGCGATTCTTATTCAATCAAAATGAGGATGCTTAAAACTCCACAGGTAATGACAGGGTGCAAGTGATTTGAAGAGGGAAATGGAGAAAGTGGGGGGATGGACTTAATCAGGGAAGGATGGGATGGAGGTACATACAGAAGGAGGGTGGAATGACAGTACGTCTGAAAAAGTCATAAGGAATAACATCATCATTTACCTAAAACTCTATCTGTACACACACACACACACACACACACACACACACACTTTAAACTGATGATCCTCCCCAAGAGCCATAGACTGTCTAATAAAAAGCCAACACCAGGTGTGAGAAGCACAGTTTTAAAATGTTGGTCAAGGTTGTCTAAGAGACTCCTAAAATATTATAGGCTATTGCTGTTGGCCTTGGTCCTCTCTAAGTGACTGAAGGGATGGGAAGTTCCAGTTGCTGAAGACACCATGTACTTCACATACAGAACCCAGAGGACCAAGAGCTGGATCTTACCTGAAAGCCTCCCTGCAGAGGACCGGTTTTCATAGTATGAGAAAGCACCATTCAGGTTTCCAATAGTTCTGCACAGCTATGATATCTATGAACCATAACAATGACCAGAATAGTTAGATAACCCTAATGCTTCAGTATCGGCATATATATCTTGGCTGTAACCAACAGCTCTCTAATTGGACTTAAGGCCTGCTGAACAAGAGCAAAATCATGCCTGGTACTAGAAACCTAGCTAACTACCCAGGGCTAGTGAAGCATAGAGCTTGAGGAAGAGCCTACAACTGCCATGTGCTAGAATTATTTTAAGGTAGGTGACTTTTGTTTATGCTGTATTTGTTTAACTCTGTGAAGCTGTGATTCTTTACCTGTCTAAAGCGCCTGATGGTCCTAATAATAGAACTGAATGGCCAATAGTAAGGCAGGAGTGAGGAAGAGGAGAGCAAGCAAGAGAACAAGGAGAGGAGGATGTCAGGGGCCAGCCACCCAGCAACCCAGCCACACAGCCACCCAGCCACCCAGCCACCCAGCCACCCAGAAAGCCACACCTTAAGAGAGAAAGTAAAATATGCAGAAGTAAGAAAGAGAAAAGCCCAGAGGCAAAAGATAGATGGGAAAATACAAGAAAATCTTGCGAGAAACAAGCTAAGCTAAGGCCAAGACATTCATAACAAGGAATAAGCTTCCATGTGAGATTTACTTGGAAGCAGGATGGTGGGCCCCTCAAGGAGCAAAAGAGTAAAACAAAGAACAACACTGCCACTTTACTAAATCAGCATAATCCCTGGCTACACCTGAACATTTATTTTTAAAGCCGCAGATAACAGTCATTCTCATCCCTCATCAAAGATTCTTTGCAACAGACAGAACACTGTAGAAAACACAACCAATTAAAATGCAGAAGAGATCTTGTGATTCCCAGTGTCAACTGAGACCCCATACAACACAATTCCTGTACCAATAGCTCAAGGAATATTAGGGAAGAGGGGCAGAAAAGTTGTAAGAGCAAAGGAACAAGAAGTTTTACCTCCCTGAAATGTTGGAGAAACTACAACCATAGGGTCTCATCAACACAATTGCCTAAACAAGACCTGAACTATGGTAGTACTGACAGATGAGGAAAGATGGGGGTGGAAATGCCTGTGAGGCCCCAATCCTTGACAAAGAGCTAAACGTAACTAAGGATGCTGAAAACAGAAAATATAACCCTTCTTAGGGAAGAACCTACCCCACCACTGTTTATCCAATACCAAGTAGTCAGCCCTGAATTATATACATGTAGGTAGCGTTAAATGGACTGAGCAGGGTGTGTGTGTTTATGTATGTATGTATGTATGTATGTATGTATGCATGTATATGTATATATGTGTGTGGGTGAATATATTTATATGTGCAGTTTATATAACAAATAAAGAGAAGGGGATCATTCATTTGAGAGCGATCAAGGGGATATATGGGAGGACTAAGGAGGAAAGGGAAGACAAAGGCACTATAACTTATTCTCAGAGTCGACTCTCTATAAAAACACAGGACAATTTACCAAGATAGTTTATATTACAGTGCTTAAAACACATGGACAAAAGCAGAGATGCACTGAGAAGAACATATTTAAGTGGCTCTTTCTCCAAATTTATTACTGGTAATGGGACATCTGAGAATACAGACGTCGTGAAGTGGTAGTGTCTTCCCTATGGCAAGCCAACATTTTGCTGGGCAAATATTTTTATAACTTACTGCAGGCTCACAGAAAGGAGCTGAGACAAAATTACCTTTCACATGAGCTTATTAGGAAATATAGCTCCACAGTCATGGGGAGCCATGGTTGGACCTTGAAGTAGGAATATATTAGGAGTGAAATAACTTAATACCAGAGACAGAATGATAGGGTCTTGAAGGGAGATCCTTCATTTCTTGAAAAGGAAGGAAAGATAGTAGCTGTGTGTAGCACGGTAGGTGTCCTTCATGGAAAGAGCCTTCAATCCTAGAGGATAAGGAGTGGTTCTTAATCACAGATCTTTGGAGAAGACACAGCAACATATGGCACATCCCATCCTGACCTCCTACACACAGAAGTCACAAAGCAGGACAGCACTAGATACAAGTAAAATTATAATTTCTGGTTAGGGATCAAGGGCCTGGGTTTTCACAACTGCAAACAGGATGCAGAGAATTGAATAGCCGAGCTCTTCATGAGCATATGAGGTCACAGCACCTTTTTCTATCAACTGCGCAGGGAGAAAGACTGCATTGGCCCATGGCCTGACTCCTGAGACATCAGAAAGAACAGCTAAGGGTCTGAAACCTAACAGCTGTATTTTGCCTCAGTCCTGGGTAACACTCTTCCTTTCACTAAACTGACTATTTAATCTTTCCTATTTTACTATTGATCAGCTGTTATAATTTGAATGTCTCTCATGTTCTGAAAGTTTGGTGTCTACAGCTCATGAAGCCATCAGACAACTGTGGGCCTTCAGCGGGTGAATGCAGAAGGAAGGTAGGTCATCGGGACATAGTCATGCAGAGGCTAACAGAACCCTGCCCCTTCCTGTCTCTGTTTCACTCCCAGCACCCTTGAGTTAGCATTGGCCCCCCTGCCATGATACACAGAGCTGCCATGGGATCACACACAGAACAGCAAGTGACTATGGTCTGAAACTTTGAAGCCCTGGGCCCGAAGAAGCCCTTCCTGAATTTAAGTTTGATTTCCTTACATATTCTGTTATGGTAACAGAAACTTGACTAACACGCTAGTTCACTGCTCTCAGAAGCATTACAAGACAATGGTGAAAGTACTCATTAATTGCATAAAATCCAGCTAGGATGGCCAGTGGCGTCATGGCATTCTTAATGAGGGGTCCATCTCTGCAGACAATGGCACCTGTAGCAGCATCTTTTCTAACTTTCATGGGTTCCCTGGAAAAGCAATCATGAAAGTGGTTCCTGAAGTTTAAGGCCTCAGGCGTCATGTATGGAATGAGGACATTTTCTACTGAATTTTTAAACACAGTTCATGGGGCTCCCTATAGTCAGAATGAGGTTCATGCTGAGATCTTATTTTTCTGCCTTCTCAAATAAGTTTAGAGCTGGCATGGCAGATAATGAGGACACTTTAACATGCACAACAAGGAGGAAGTTAATGTCTCTGGCTGACATTATCTCCTACAGAGAGGAATATAGCAGAAATGAAAGATTCTGTTCTCTACTTCTGTATAAGTCTAATCCAGGAGGGAAAATATTATAAAGGGCAAAATCAAACTTTCCTGCTGATTTTTGAAAAATTATTTTTTACTAAGTATTATTCTAATTTTGAGTATGCAGGGAGAAATAAAGACTTTTTTTGTTATTGATAGGTGATGTCCAACAAAGCTACTTTCTGATCATATTGTCCTACTTGCTTGTTAAGGCTCAGCAAAAGGTCACCTGACACCTTGTAGTCAATTCTCTTTGAGCATGAAGGCTTGAAAGAAGAACTTGTCACAGAACACAAAGTCCCTTTCTGTACTGCCTGGTCTCAGTGAGGTGCCGTAAATAAAACATGTGCGAACTAAAACACAGGCAGACAGATCTTTGGGGATGAGCTGGAAGAAATCTGGAGAAACAAAGGATTGCTTCTGGGGAGCCTGGCAGGACACACCACTCTGCCCTGTCCGACGTGTCCTCCACAGAGAGAGACTAGCGGGGACACAAACAGGAAGCTGTACCACCCAGCTCCTCCTGTGCCCTTGAGATAGGGTGTTCACATAAATCAAAGCAAACACACGTGTGAGCAACAAGTAGCTGTGTGCCGTGTAGGTCCTGAAGGTAGTGGTTGTCAGAGCCTTATAGTGTTTAGTCTTTAGCTGAGCCTTAAGTCTGGATGGCTTCCCTCTTCCTTGCTGTCCTTCTCAATGCACTTTGCTAAACATCATCACATGTGAAATGGTTAAGTCTCACAACACAATACATCATTTTGAGTTTCGTTTAAGTCTTTCTCGGAAACAACAAATAAATGGCATTTTCCTAGTCATTGGAACACTGTTTTCAAGTTATGTGATCTAGTGTGCTTAAAAAAAAAAGTGGTGAGCATGTGAACATGGTGCGTTGTATGGTGTATCAATATGTGTGAGTAATCATGCGAATGCTTGCAGAGAACACAGAAAGCGTTGTGTGTCCTGCTCTATCACCTGCCTATTCTTTGAGACCAGTTCTCTCATTGAAACTGGATCTAGGTTGGCTAGTAGACACAGCAGTCTCCCTATCTACTCTCCTCAGTGTTGGGTTATATGCACCTGCAAGGCTACACCCAATCCATGGCAACATGGATGCCAGGGACACAAATGCAGGTCACACGGCTTGCACAGCAAACACTTTACCCACCAAGTCATCTCTGCAGCTTCATCCTTGTCTCTTGCATGGATCTGCTTGCTTCTCAGAGCTGTTGAGAAGAAAATAGGCAAAGGTATATAAAACACCCAACCAGTGAGTTATCAACAAATGCTCCAGAAAACCAGACCACCATGCGGAATCCAAATGTCCCAGTGAGTTATCAGCAAATGCTCCAGAGAACCAGACCACCATGCAGAATCCAAATGTCCCAGCAGGTCCAGATGTCCAGTAAAGTCTGCAAGTGTATTTAGCTGCTTTCCAAGCAAGGGGTGGTATACTGAAGCATCCCTGTCTATTTCTTGTTTTGTGTCTATAGAACTATCTTTTAAGTACCAGGGTTTATCAGTAAAGTGTCTTTTTTGTGGTGAGCCAGGATAAATTACAAAAAGTGGGGGGGGGTGTCTATCTTTTGCAAGTTACATTTTGCTTCTTTCCTTACTCTTTATTTGTCAGTAAACAAAACGAGATCAAATTCAAAGCCTGGAGTCACTTTATAACCTGGCGAAATGCCTAGTCCCCATGCTTTCACCCCAGCAAAGCACAAATGTGGAAAACAAGTAAGGCCAGCATAGCGACCCTAATGGGTCTTAATGACCTCAGGCTTGGCCCTGTCTGTATGGACAGCCTCCCCTCTCACTCTGTCCAGACAAATCCTGAAGCTTACCTACTTCCATCAGTTAACAGTGTCAGAAATGGCTTAAGGGACACTCAATTGGAACTGGAGATTGAGATGGATTTAGCTGTGGATCCTTAAGGTTCCAATCTCAGTTTTCTTACTTTGAGTAACCTGCTCAAGGGCTGGACCTGTCCTTACAGAGGCATCAGCAGTGTCTATTAACTGTCTCATTTTCTTGGGAGAATTTGTTTGTTTAGTGGAGCTCTGTAGCTCATTTCCAAAAGTAGCCAGACAGTTAAATTTTTATAAGTTGTGCATGTGCAGATAGCTTCCCTGGAATCACTAAGGAAGGAGGCAGTGGAGGCTAAAGGAAACTTTACTGTGTATGTAGTGCTTGTGGTGGATTAGCATTTTCCTGCTACACTCACATTTCCCTAAGTTTTGAGAAAGCCCCAGTTAGGCCTGGCATACTGCCATTAGCACACAGACTCCTGGTAACAACCCTATTCAGGTCTGTGGTGTTCGATGAAGTTTTTGAATAAGTTTCTCAATCATCATGGCTGGACAAAATCCCAACTCCTTTCTCCAGCTCATTGCAAATTCTTACTCTGCTGTGCTCAACAATCTGCTAACTCCAGACCCAGCCAGGGATTATTTGTCAACAGGTGTTTGAACTTGGTACCCAGAAAACTACCCTGACTTCAGGCAAAGTCATAAGTTAGGAGAAAATAGCCTCTTGTACACTAGATGTCTTTGCAAATGTAATTCAAATACATCAGATGAGAGTACCAGACGGAGAAATATATTAATGAAGTCGCTAGCATGTCTTTTGACAACAGCAACAATAACAAATCCTGCTTAAGTGAGTTTTCCCTTGAGTCAGTATGTTATTCTTGGCATTGGGATGTACACAGTCTGACAGAACCTCCTCCCCACAGAAAATTCTGCTCTTCCTTGCCAGAATTCCCTCTCATTTGTCCATTCAAGCTTTCAGTGTCCTCTGCTGAGCTATTACTAAACACATACAATACTGGTCCCAGAGACATTTAAATAAGCTGTCCCTGCTACTTGCCTTTTAATGAAAGTGAGAAAACAGATAATAGAATAAATTAGGGGGCATGGGGTTTCCTTCTGTTTCTCATGGACCAGGTCCCCTGGACACATACAAAAGGAAAAGGAAAAGAGATGTCACTAGGTGCCGCATGGTGAAAGAATCAGAGGGGTGAGAGACCAGTTGAAAATCCTACAAGAAGGAATGAGTTCTGTAAGTGTCTGGGCTTAATTAGCTGAGAGGATGGGATGTCTGGGGCAAAGGCCCTGAGCTGGGAGCAAGTTTGCTCATAGAAGGATTAGGACAAAGCTAAGTGTAACAAGAGTGTAAACAGCGAGCAGTACGGAATGAAGTAAAGGAAAGTCAGGCAGGTTCCCAGGAGGCAGGGCCTGTATGAGCCAGGTGAGGAGATGAAGCCTGAGCTCTAGGTGCTACAGGAGGGCTCTGTGCAGGGGAGCGACATGAGGCAGTTCATATTTTTAAATGCTCAAGGAGACCAGGCTGGGTGATAGTGGAGGCAGGAAGGCTGTGCATGAAGTTGCTGCTGTAGTTTGCAGAAGAGCTGGTAACCAGACTAAAGAAGCAAAAAAGACACGAGAATTTAAGGTGCATTTTTATTATTGCATATTTATTGTAGAAAGTGATAACTTTTAGAGTGACAGTGTTTGTTTTACAGCAGGCAGGGGGAAAAATGATCCATGAAGAGACAAAAATGAAACTTGGCTCAGCCCGATTTTATTGTAACCCATGATGGACCAGGACTTCTAGTCTGTCCCAGATCATTTTACTTTAGCCATATTTAACCACTGCACAATTTTTGGAAAAGGTATTCAGATAGCAATTAAGTCATTTCCAAGTGCACAACAATTTAAGATATTTTACATCCAAATTCTTTACAAAGTACAGGTGGCTTCTTTCACACGAATGGTAACCATTGACTCAGATAGTGCCCAAGGTCTAGGGTGTAGGGAGCATGACGGAGGCAAACATAATGCCTGTGGTGTCAGGACTGGCCCGGCCCTCAGATAGCACGGAAGTCACTTAGGCTGTTGTAAAGCACAGGTGACCTCACTCATGAGAGTGGTGTTTATGGTCTAAAACCGTGCTCAAGAGTTAGAAGGGAATGTCTTGAATAAATAAAATCATAAATTCTTGGATATACGGCAGAGCCTGTCTCATCAGACAGCAAAGGGTCACCGGGTTGTAAAACCACATGATTCCCAGCATTCCAGGAAGAGCAGCTGTGCCCCTCGTTCCCCTGGAGAGGTGAGTTGTGTGTTTAACTTTCCAGCCTTGTCCAGTGCTCATCTGTGTGGACAAAGGCCTTCTACAAATGTTTCAACTGTATCACAAAATGTGGCTTATTTACCCCTCTTTTTTGTCCTCCCCCTGTCCACTCTGTTATTCCACTTTCTCTTTCAAATAGTCCTGAGAGAGGGAGGGAGGCAGGGAGGGAGGGAAGGAGGGAAGGAGGGAGGGGAGGGAGAGAGGGAGAGAGAGAGAGAAAGAGGAGGGAGAGATGGAAGAGGAGGAAGAGGAAGAGGAGAAGAAGGAGGAGGAGGAGCAGGAGGAAGAAGAGGAGAAGGAGGAGGAGGAGGAGGAGTGCTGGAATTCTACCTTGCCTTCCTTCACCCTGCA
Source organism: Cricetiscus sungorus (assembly GCA_030556225.1). Classification (NCBI taxonomy): domain Eukaryota; kingdom Metazoa; phylum Chordata; class Mammalia; order Rodentia; family Cricetidae; genus Cricetiscus; species Cricetiscus sungorus. The sequence continues at coordinate 20,953,643 of JANBXA010000103.1, forward strand.
GAATCCCACAGGAACAGCATGAGTTCTTTTGTTCTATCATCTGGTAGAGGTAGCAGACACTGTACCAGATGGGGGGAAGGTGAAAATGTCACACTGAAGGATAAATGTCAGCCTAGTCTCCTACAGAGTATTTCACTGCATCTTCAACAAGAAAACTTTCCACCCCAAGGAACCACTTCTGGGTAAGATATTGACATGTTACATAATAGATGCAGCGAAACAAAGGTTTACGAGTTCGATCCCAGGAAACTCTATTCATTAGTGTCAATGTTCTGTTTATAACATACCCTCATTCCACTCATTTCTACTCTCTGGTTACACCTTATTAATAGTTTCATCCATATCCACAGCCAAATGAAGAGCAAGCAGAACCTCCCCGTGTGTCTGCTGTGGCCAGCACTGTTTCAGTTTGCAGCTCACCCAGTGACTATGCTCACCAGCCTGGATGGGGTGCTCAGGTGTCTGGTGTTGAAGGCTTGGATCTAGCTAGCACCACACACTAGCTCTTTTCCTTAGATGGCTCCTTTAATCATCCAACCTCTGTTTTCACAACAGAAAGTGAGCAGGTATTCCCACAGCCCTAAATTGAATTTCGGATTTCAAAATAAAGATTATAGTGTTGTAAATCTCAGAATTGTAGAATGCTTGTCTGGCATGCTTAGAGCCATTGGTTCAATTCCCAGGACTGCAAAGACAGACAGACAGATACCCCAAACACACTGGGGCCTGGAGAAGACTCTCAGGAGTTTAGAACTTGTTCTTCCTACAGAGGACCTGGGTTCAGTTCCCAGAACACACACAATGGCTCACTACCCACCCTCTGAAACTCCAGCTCTATAGAGTCAGTACTTCAGGTGCACCAGGCACACACATGGTACACATACATGTGTGCAGGCAAAACACTCATACACATAAAACAAATAAATCTAAAACCCGACCAAACACACACACACACACACACACACACACACACACACACACACACACACACACACACAGGAGACAGGGAGAATTATGAAAATTCAAAGCCAGGTGCAATTTAAAGAGCTTCCTAGACATGAAGAAAATTGATTTCAAATTCCCGTGAAAATTCTTTGAGGAGTGAGTAATTACCATTTTCTCCCCATTTTATTGGGAAGTAAATCTTTTCTGTAGACATTCCTCTCTTCCTATGGATTTTACAATAAAGTCCTTTCTGTTATTTTTTGCTTTCATAATTTATAATATGGCCCATTCTTGGCTCACAAGACCGTGGTTTATTTAGACAAAAGAAATCTGGAAATGATGCCCATGCTATTTACAGCCACCAGTGAGGAAAGTGGCCAGGGCGCCATTCTCCTTACCCATTGTCTGACACCTGAGTCCAAGCCAGGCAAAACAGGACCTGGCAAAAGAATCCTGTATTGCTCCTCAAAATTTCTCTGCAAAATTTCTCTAGAAATCTATTTGACTGAATACATTTTGGCATTTTTAGTGTCTTACCACTTTGAGAGACATGGCTGGGAAATTCAGTGCTGAAAACACGTGTTATTGACATTTGATTAAATACTGCATCTAGCTGGTTCTAGCACAGAATTAGGCTTTATTGGAAAAGCAACCTTGTATTACTGTGACTCTCAAACCTATTTAACTTGCAGAGCTATTGAAAGTCATAATATAAAATGATTAAAATACAAAATTCAAAATAATTTGGTTCTTAATTGGGTAGTTGTTATTACAGTCTTATGCAGAGGGAGCTTATGAAAAATAAAATACAGCATTGAAATGTTTTAGTGGAGGGAGTTCCACTGATAGATTTAAATTATGTCAACATATTTTAGACAGACCACTGTAAGTGAGACAGTCATTGTCAGTTATCTGGAACAGCCTATGATAAAATGACAGAGTTGGGGGATCCCCATTTGAGCAAAAGAAATACACCAGGACCCCCAAGCTATCCTAGAAAGCAGTAAGCACTTGGAGGCATGAGTCAGGAAGTTTCAGCAGAAGTCACTCTGTAAACTCATGTGATATGGCTTTGTGTGACTGAGCAACTCTTGTATTAAAAACTGTCAGTTTGATGAGGCCGTGGTGCAGTTGCCATGTGCCTGACCATTTTACTCTTCTTTTCCTCCTGCTCCTCCCCCTCCTCCTCCTCCCCCTCCCCTTCTCTTCTGTCTTCTCCCTCCTCCTCCTTCCCCTCCTCCTCCCCCTCTTCCTTCCCCTCCTCCTCCCCCTCCCCTTCTCTTCTGTCTTCTCCCTCCTCCTCCTCCCCCTCCTCCTCCCCCTCTTTCTCCCCCTCCTCCTCCCCCTCCCCTTCTCTTCTGTCTTCCCCCTCCTCCTCCCTCTCCTCCCCCTCCCCCTCCCCTTCTCTTCTGTCTTCTCCCTCTTCCTCCCCCTCCTCCTCCCCCTCCTCCTCCCTCTCCTCCTCCCCCTCCTCCTCCTCTCCCTCCACTCCCTCCCCGTCCTCTTCGGCCTTCTCCCTCCTCCTCCGCCCCCACTCTCCTCCTCCTCCCTCCTCTTCTCTTTTTGGGGGTTTATTTATTTTATTGCATGTGTAAGTGCATTGCCTATAGGCACTTCGCGTGTGCCACATGCCTGCCTGGGGGCTGTGAAGTCCAAAAGAGGGCCTCCAATGTCCTGGACTAGAGAGTTGTGAGCCACCAAGTGAGTACAGGGAATTGAACCCCAGTCCTCTACAAAAGCAACAAGTGCTCTTAATCACTATTCATCTTCCCAGCACACAACTCCCCGTTTTAAGCAGTCAGGGAGAATTGGTGTCAGACTCTGGATAAATGTGTCACCAGGAAATATGGCACTGCTGAAAGAAAAGCAAATTAGGAAGTGATGAATGGGAGAATTTTACATCCTCACTCCGTTCCTAAGAAAGCATTCCAGAAATGGCCTTTTAAATTTTTCTGTTATTGCAAAATGGAGATAGCAACCCCTTTTAAAGAGTCTTTTGGCTTAGACAATAAGAAAATAGGTAAGGGAACCAACACATTTGCATAATATTCACTTTGAAAGCTTATAGGCTTTTACCTTGACTAAAATACAGCTGTAGGAGCATGTCATTTATAATCTAGAAAAGTAACAATATGCTTCTAAGTAAGGGGTCTTCAAAGTCTGATGTCATGGGTTCAACCCCTCAATGATTCTGTGGTAATAGCTCCAGCACTGTGTCTGAGGGAGGGGCCTTTATCACTTACTCTCTAGTCATTTTGTGTTGTGTGATGAAATGCTTAAGACTGGCTAAAGTTTTAGAGATCACATCTAACATAGGGAGGCAGAGAAAAGATGAGTTCTAAAATACCCTGAAGCCCACTCCCCTATGGCATAAGGACCTCTCTTGAGGCCCCACCTCCTAAAGGACTTACCTCTCAACATTGCTATATTGAGACCCAAGGGCTCAGGACATGCAGCTTTGGGGTGGAGAGGGGAATGACACTTACAGCACAGTACTAGCTGCATAGGTTACTGTCTTAGGCCTGCTGCCTCAGCATTCTAGTACATGCAACCATGAAGTGGCAGTGAAAGCAGCTGGAGATAGTAGTCACACTTTCAGAGTAAGGATGCAAAGTGTAGCAGTACACCCAGCATGGCAATCCGAGCCCGCCTTCTTGCTCAGCATCCTTCAAGGGCAGCAACACAGGCCCTAGAGTTGACCCCACTCCACCCATCCAAGCTATATGATTATTTTTACATTTCTGATTACCCTTCTACTATATAGAAGGAAATTAGTACCAGATCAAACCAAATTAAGTTAGCAAAAGTCTGAATTAGTATTGGATTGGTGGTACCTTCCTTCATTTTTGTACTCTTTCAAGATTTTTTTTTTTTAATCATGAAACACTTGCTTATCTGCCTTCCAAGGAATTCAGCATTCACAATGGATTTCCAGTCCAACTCACTTTTCTAAGCTGTGAACTGATAGGCCAAAGGGCTGGCTCTGTCCATAAACCCCCGAAGAGCTACAAAGTTGGTTCGCTGTATCTGAAATCCACATCCGCACTGACAGGCAGCCTCCTTCTTCCTGTCAGGGTCCTGCCATATCCCGCCTTTCAGTCAAACCTCTACTCCTTGTCCCGAGGTGTGTCACAGGAGAAAGGGCTGTGGGCTTGTCACAATTATCCCAGCTCTCCAGGATCTGACCACTTAGAGGCATAGGACTAGCGGAGTTGAGGGAGGCGGCCCTTAGCACCCTCCTCGTCTGCTTAAACTCAAACCTGTTCCTGTGGTGAGAGCTCCAGACTCTGCCCCACAAGGCCTGCCTCATCCTCCCTATCACCTGCACAATGTTTCTTTGGCATGTGCATTTCTATGAAAGCTCTGCATAAGGCTGGGCAGTCTGTCACTACTGTCTAACGTGCTTGCCAGCACCCTTTTAAAAAACTGAATGCTAGACCTGGCCTGAGTGTTGGCTCTCAGTATTTTGGGGGCAATTTTGATTTCAAGCATAATTTGATTGCCCTTAATTTCAATTTGATAAGTTTGCTAAATAGTGCTCTAATTATATTCTTTGATTATTCTTTTACACAGCAGAGCACAATGTAGAATACATAATCTAGTAAAATATAGTATGCACAGATTTAGATAAAGACATATCTATAAATGATGTAGGTATAGATATGCATGTATGTAAAGATGGGGACAACATATTTTTTTGCTATTTTTCCTCAGTGTACACATAAAAGTATTTTTAATCCAGGCTAGCACTGCCTTTAAAGAGTATGAGCAACCCTTACTGACACATGCATGTTCTTTGCAGTGTCAATCATTTTTACCTTTATTGATAGTTAGGTTACTCTTTGCAACTGGTGACTATTTTAAATGCTCCACTTAACAGCAATAGGCCATGGAAATAGATGGATTAAATAATGCTATGTAACCTATTCAGGTTTTTGAATGATTTATGATTGATATATAAATAGCATCAGAATATTTCAGTTTCAATCCAGACATGTAGCCTACAATTAATGTCTTGAGGTAAGAAAAGTATTTTGGTGGTCATGTCTCATTTTAATATGTTAATTTATATAAAATATGAATCAAGAGAAGGAATTATTTTAGGCATGATCAAGAAAGACAATGTACCTTAAAAAGATGGCACAGCAATATTGTTTTGAAGTTCCTCAGAGGCGATTGTCAAATGAGTATTATGACATAGTTGTGACTGTTCCAATGAGGCTATACCCTCTCATCACCTGAAATGTCACTGTCAGCAAATCCTACATTTATTAATATCTTCTATAAGCGTGCATGTGAGACTCCAAAGGACAGGGCTGAGCAGTTTATCTGGTATGGATTCTTGCTATTCACAGGTGAAATTTTCAAACCCCTTGTAATCTTTTCAAAGCCCCCAGTTTTGGGGACTGTGGTCATTAGCATCCTATGAATAATTTACCTCTAAGTGTAGTTGATTTCTAATAGAAGCTATCCTCTAATAATCAGATGTTTTAGGACATCTGATAATATTTCTTACATTTTCAAAAGAAACTGGGTTTGTGTTTTATAAGCCTCAAAGTTAAATGCCTTAAAGCTCCAATTTCTCAACATAATTTTGAATGGGCTCTGACTTGTTCAAAAAATTCATTTACAGTCACCTCCCATGCCTAGCCTCGAGCCCCTTTCCCATGCAGAGTTAAGAGTTAAGCCTCTAAGGTGTATAAGAGCTAGCTCCCTCAAAGCATGTCTGGTTCTAGTGTTGAAGGAGGGCGCGGCTGGCAGCTCTGGCTTCATTCATGGTGCTGAGCTGAACGTGGTGCAGTTCTCAGGTTTAAAATTGTCTCGGATCCTCATGCTAACCCTGGAAGGTCAGCAGCCAGGGGCTGTCACTGCCGTGTAGACATGAATGAATGAAGGCTTGACTTTAAGTTTCTCAATGACTGAGACAAAGCTATCCCGAGTGGTTGTATCAGCATACATGTTTTCATGCACTTCAGATTGCTATGGAGATTGTTAATTAAGAGCCTCTAATTCATCTCTCTCTTGTGATAGAGGTTCTGCTTAGCTGGACTTCCCAAGACTCCATGTGGAGATGCAGATTTAATCAAAGGCCTTAAGACAGTGCCTTGTCAGAACACAAACATCTTGAAATCCCAAGGAAAATAGTTTAATGCATCCAGTTAAATTGCCTGAGAGGAAATAGTGAATACTGCTTTCTTCAAGTCTTTCCCTCAGGCCATTCACTAAGAAACTGGTCACTAACTGCTGGGAACAACCCATTTTGGAAGGATTATTGCTATTATTGGCATTCAGTGGTTTATGGAAACATTTTGTTAAAGACACGGGAAGTGATAATGTAGCTGAACTTGGGATTTCAGGGAAATTATTCTTTCCATTGTGGTTAATGGCCCTTTTTTATTCCTATCTAAATGTACCCAGGCTGAGCTGCATGAGTTGCTAGGGCTTATTATCTATTGCATTTCTTGTTGCGTTAAGAAATATGCTCTACACCAGAGTCAGCATCCGAATCAATGGAGCAAGAATAGAACATTTATTGTTAGTAAAATGGCATGGCGCTGAAAAGGCTGTATGAATGCTTGCCTTAAACTGGATGGAACAAATCTAATCGCTTGCCACGACCACTCTCTGGCTGACACACAGGCTCAGGCTATTCCTGGCCAGTGATTAACTGTTAAGTGGGAGCAGGCAAATCTATGTTGCCAAATGGAGAATAATAACCAAAGTTGTAGTATTGATTTTCCATAACTCTTTGTGAATTTTCATACCTAGAGATGAGCTTGTTCTGCTGGCTGTACCTCGCTGTACTGCTCCTCCCAGCTGGTAAGTCCCATTTACTGAAAGCAAATGACACAGATGGCACTATAGATGGGCAGGCAAACATCACCTGGTGAAAGAAAGTTCTGGAGAGTTTCAAACATACTTCTGTTTGCTTCAGAAGAGCAAAATCAAGTCAGAACCCTAAAAAAATTTAAGGTTAAAAATTGGGAATGAATGAAGATTACCCCTATTTTATTCATGGGGACGATGTGATTTTGCTGTTTGGGGAGGAGGTGTGTGTCCTCCCATATTTTAATTATCAAGAAAAGAAGAAGAAGAAGAAAGATCAGAACATATCATTAGTTCTGCTTCCTAGTGAAGCTGACTTTTCTGGGAAATTTACATCTCTCTCTCATTTTCTGCTAGGCTTTCGCACCCTGTTTTCTCACCTAGAGAATGATAATGAGCTGGAGTGAATGAGATCTATTGGGAGAACAGTGGACCAGAGACTAAAGGTAAAAGGATGATTGATGGTAAGGAATTACCATAAAAGTACAATCAGGATCAGGTTTTAAAATGAATTTTTAAGCAGCCTAAGAGACGCTCTTTGATTTGCAGTCTGGTGGAATGGGTAATGTCTCTTTTGGTGGATAAAGTTTCTCGCCGTGTCACTTGAGCTTTTTCTGATCTTTCTGACTGGGAGTAAAATGGAACCGAAGTCTGAAGCAGCTGTTAATGCAGAAAATATCAAACACAGTATTCTTAATGTCAAAACCCAGGCATAGCGGGTGAGAGGAGAAAAATCAATAGAATATTACTGTTAGTATTATTGTTTCAGGCTCTCCTTTGACTAGAAAATGGGTTAAAGCATACAGGTTTGCTATTGTTTAGTTTTTTATTTTTGTATTTTTGAAAACTTGTTTACATACTGGGGAAAAAAACACAAAGCTTAAGCTGGTGCCAGGTTTTAATCTTCGTTAGCTGCATAAAATTTTCCAACTAAAATATTAAAGCAAAAATGTATGTGTAGGGCTTTATATTTCCTACATAATTTTTAAGCTAAAATGCACTTTATTCTAATTTTAGATTTACAGAAAGTGGCCAAGTTCTTCCTGTATTACTACATACCACTAAGGTAGCTCCCTCCATTGCTAATATTTTTTGTTATTGTCAGAGTGATCAAGTTTAGCTGATAAAATGCAAGTTACCCAATTAAATCTAAATTTCAGTTAAGGCAACAAAGCAGCTTTCCTTATACAAGTGTCCCAAGACAACGCCAGGCACTGAGGGCTGTTTGCCACGGTGAAGAAGGCAGGCAGGCTGTCCGGAGACTGTTCTTCATCAGAATCTCACTCATTCCCTACTAATGCCTTTCCTCTGTCCCTAGATGCTGCGCAGGGATAGTGTATCTCGTGCAGCCATCACGTCTCCCTTACTTCCCTTGGAGTGTGGCAGTTTCTTAACCCTTCCATTTGCTCACTGGCAACTGTGCTGATAAACACTCACTTGATGTACTCAGAATCTAAAAGTTTTTTATTTAATGGGTTCATAAGTTGCTACTCCATTAATCATTTTAGTAGAATGTCTGCTCAACCAAAGATTATACCATAGCAGCAAATCCTTAGTGTGAGCTAAGAATCGCCATGTTGACTTTGGAAAACACAGCACCAGCAGCAGCTTATCCATGAGGTCAGGCTCATCACTGGACTAAAATGTTCATTTGAACATTATGTGAAGACTTTAATATAGAAGTAGTTGCTGAAAGTTTACAAATCGTGTTTTTCTTTTACCTCATTTAATCTTTCATTTCACGGTCTTTTTCTATTTGACAGTGTTGCTTTTAAGAAAGAACACTCACAATATATTCTTTTTTTTTTTAAAAAAAAAACTGTTTATGGTCATAAGTACAAAAAAGAAAACAAGCAAAAACAGAAGCAAATAAACAAAACTTCAAAGAAACTTGGGGCTAATCCTACACACACACACACACACACACACACACACACACACACACACACACACACACTACTTGAAGTTTCCAGCTCTGCAAATAAGGTTGATTCGTTAAGATCCCTGCTTTCAAAGTGTTAAATGCTATGGAAATCTTTAGCATTGCAGACAGGTGCTCCATGTGACAGCATACATTTCTCCCTGCCTGCTGACAGTTCCTATAATGACTTTAATCATAGATTCTGGAAACTGAACCAGCTATTGAATTGTAACAAACTCAATGGTCAATGTCTGTGTCACTTTTCTGGGAGCAGGACTTCCTGAGCATCAAGGAGCTCATCCTCAGAGCCTTCTGGAAGAGTGTTAAGTGCATTACCTTTCTGTCAATCACATCTGTAGTGCCGTGCCAAATTATTAGTATCTGGCTCAAGACATCCCATTGAAATGTGTTTGTGTGGTATTCGTCTCTGTGTACCATATATAACTAATGATGATTGTTTATGGAAAGGTGCCTGTCCAATTATTTTCGAAGAAACACAGGAATGCAGAGTGACTGGAAGCATCAGGTTTTTGCCAGAGAATGCCTCAGGTAAGAGGAAAATGGCTAGAGGCTATGAGGAATCACAAGAGACAAGTCAGAGTGGTAAATTGGGAAACTGACATATCTCATCTAATATACTTGCTAACTAGGCCTTTAAAAACCTTGACATTTAACTAAGTTTGTGGAAAAGTTATGGGTTTTGTCCTTTTCTGTGGGCTCTAACTCATTAATCCAGTGAATTAAGGTGTTTATCACGAGTACCAACATTAGCAAGTTGGGAAGGGAGGTGTCTAGAGGCAGGTGAGCAGCTGTTTCCACAGGCTGTGCCTGGTTCAAAGCCAAGTCAGTCAAAAATGATGCTTCAAGTTATTTACCTTTTGGTACATCAGGGCTTGCAATGGCATGAAAGGAGCCGCTCATTTGGCAGAGGCATTTAAATACGGCTCCCGACAAGCTGATGTGTTTCGGGAGCAGGGGCCTTTGCTGAAATAAACAAGTTTCTAGAGGAGTTTGAGTAAGTTGGGAAGAAACAGCAAGTTCTCAGCAGTTACTCACGTCAGTGTCTAATGTTGATCAAGCTCGTGCCATTGAAGGGCATGGAGGTGGCTTGTGGCAAGATCTTTGCCTTTTCAACACTCACGTCTCTGAAATAGGGTTAACTTTGCCTGGCATTATATATATTTTAATTTAAAAGGCATGGAGGAACAAGACAGAACACAGGTTATTTACTTATAATCAGAAGGTAACACGGGCTCCCAGAAAGGTTTGCTCACGAGTGGATGGGAAACGCCTGGGCGTTCGTTCCACTCAGTATTTTATTTACTGTAGTCAAAAGAATGTCATTAAGGTAAGGCTTCAAAAGTAGACACTGACTCGGCTTCTTGCTGTAAAAAATTATCTCCAAAGTCAAGCCAAAAGCTGTGTTCTTTTTAAGCGGCTGGGCCCTTGCTGTCCATTTATTTGTATCAAGAGCCTATAAAAAGACATCTAGTGACAGTGTCAGCTGTTTCTATCATCTAAAAATATGTGCAAAATTAATATGCACAAGCCCCACAGGACTACTTAAGCTCCTGTTTTTAAACTCCTGTTTTTCATGTTACTGAAAAACCTTATGAGCATTTTTTTGTTTGTTTGTTTGTTTGTTTGTTTCAGGCATTCACCTGTAAAATTGAAAGTGGTCCTATTTTGTGTAGTTTTTGTTTGTTTGATTTTTTGAGACAAGATTTCTCTGGGAAGTTTTGTAGACCAGGCTGGCCTCACACTCACAGAGACTGTCCTGCCTCTACCTCCCGAGTGCTGGGACTAAAGGCGTGAGCTACCACCACCTGGTTTATTTTGGGTAGTTTTTAAAGATAACGAGGTTTTGGTGCAGAATTATTAGCTCTGATCACGTGGAACCTGGATATTAGCTGGCTGTATAAAAAGTCATTTAAGATGTACCTTTTAAAAGGCATCTTTGAATTATTTCTACCAGCTCTTCAATTTTCAATTATTTTCTATCAATTAAGTTGAAAATCAACATTCAATTTGCATTGGCACTTGGCATATTTTGAGAAAAATTTCTAGGATCTCATTCATGCCTTTCAAGTTCTAATTTAATGTGGAAGAGGATGATAACATATGAAGGAATAAAAAAAATGAGAGTAATGTAAAACTATGGGTGATGAAAAGTGTAAAAAGTATTAAGTAATAAGAATAAATAAATATAAATGCTATAACATTGTTTGTTGGTTGGTCTGAAGGCAGAGGCCCTCTTTAAAGCCAACAGGCAAGCCATAGACAGTGATAGTTAATGAACTGCCAAGGATGGCCCTTGACAAAGAGAGTGACATTGGCCTGAGGAACGTAGACTATACTGTGTTATCAACATCATAAAAGACAGGCAACAATGAGCCAATATAGGGTATCTTTAATCCTGAGGATGTCTGTATTCATGACCTGATGCTGGTTCCAATCCAATCAATTAGGTATAATGAGTGACAAAGCACACTGTGATGGTATTGATTTCCAAGGACTCATCACAATAAAACTTCAGTGGTAAGATTTACAAAACACAGCAGAGCTGGGGAGCAGAAATGGGCATATCAGGGAGGTCCAGATGTCTGTGAGAAACTGGGCTGCAGTGGAGGCAGTACCTATGTGTCTCCCATGTATTGGAAGTGAACAGGGAACAGCCCCATATTGACTCACTGTGTTTCTATGCATTCTCTGGGTGGGAAGCTTAGGAAAAGGTCATTAGACACACATGAAGCTGTTCCCTGGGCAGACATAGAACCCAGGATTACATTTTCAATAATGTGGGATAGCTGTTGCTCCTCTTTCAAGACTACAGAAGAGAAGAAACTTGGAATCAGGATATAAAAGGTATTTGCAAGGACTTCCCATTGCTATGCTGTAAATTGACTCATACTGAAACCCGGCTAGAAGAAAGGCACTAAGAAATCATGGTGCTGTCAGCTTGGGTCTCACTAGGCCTCTTAGAAGGGGCTTGGGCTGAGGACTCTAATACAGAAATTGTAAGCCCTCTGTGTGTTAGTCCATTCTTATCCCAAGTCAGCATCTGGGGTTGACGGAAGCATCCAAGCTCAGCTCTCTCTGTCATTAGAAGGTAGGAAGGAAGATGGGGAACATCTGAGCTCATACTTGGGACAAAGTTAGGCCTAGAAGAACACCAGTCACTGCCTGAAATTAAGGGCAGGGAAAGAGGATTACAGAAATGCCTAGCACAGGCCAGTCTTCACTAACATGGTGCCTGTAGAGATCAGAGGTCAGCTGAAGTTACAGGAAGTTGACAGCCTCATGAAGTGGGTGCTGGGGACAAACTCAGGTCCTCTGTAAGGCTCTGAACCACTGAGCCATCTTTCCAGCCCCCTGTATCACTTCTTAAGGTGTGAACCAAACAAACATTTCCCTTCTTAAGTTGTTTTTCTCAGATGTTTCATTGCAGCAATGAAAACAGAGGGGGGATCACTGATAGGGGCCAGGCCATAGAATGCATTATTAAGGCATTGTTGCCATAGCAACACCGGAGGAAAACAGGAGGAAGGATCTTCTGGATAATGGTTTCAGTGGCTTCAGCCTACACTGATTGGCTCCTTTGACTTTAAGTAAGGAAGAAACATCATGACAGAGCAGGCAGGAAAGCTGCTGGTCTCATGACAGTCAGGAAGCAGGGAGACGAAGGAAAGAGACAGGAAAAAAATTCACTGCTCAAAAGCAGACCCCGTTGACCTCCTTCCTAAAACTGGACTGAGCCTTCTAACAGCCAGTCAGCTAAAGGTAACTAGGTAGGGCTAACCCATAGCTAGAGTTAGCACCCCTGGATCAGTCATCTCACAGAAAAAGCATGTGATGAGGACCAGGTCTTCAATGTCTGAACTTGAACACACACAGTTCATATTCCAATCACAATGGGTAGAAGAAGAACCTGGGAGGCACCCTAAGCTGTGTGTGGGTGCTGCCATTAGGCCTGGGATATCCAGTTGTTGGCCTTGGCCTGGTGCAAAGAGCAAGATTGACAGCCCAGAGTCAGTTCCAGTGGTACTGATGTCACAGAGAGTGTTAAAAGAAAGATTGCATCCATTGTTATTCCCCTCAAATCCCAACCAGAATGCAGACTCTCTTCCTCTTTACAGCTCACTAGATTTCATTTACCTAACAACAACCACAACGAAAAACTTGCTCAGTGTCAACTCCATCAGGGACCGAGTAACAAGGCTGAGGTGGATCTACCAAGGCAGTGGGCTTTCCGTTTATTATCTAACTCTTTCAAAAACAAAGCTTCTTGTTAAATACCCAGACTCCAGAAAGACGTGGCTCTTCAAATTCTTCTTAGCATTTTGAAAATAGAGGAAGGTGCTTTTGGTTTTCTTCAACCTTATCAAAAACATTGAAAAAATTACCGTGAACTCCTTTTATATTCTAAAGGCAATAAAATAATCTCTGCTCAAATGCTGCATGCAGTTTCCTCTGTCCTCCTAAGAGATGCTGAGGTGCCTTTCTGGGAAGCACTCTCTACTGTATCCCAGCTTCAAAGTACTCAGATTGGCAGTGCTGAAACCTTTCTTTTTTTCCTTTAAACGTAGCCATTTTCTCTGTGTGCTCTTTGCTGTTCTGAACCTTTTGTTGTAACTGTGCCCACAGGCCCATGCTTCAGAACACTAACAGATGTTGATTTTCCATCCGTTATAGGTCAGTGTGGCTTCACTCAAAGCACAGGAACTTCAAATAAAACAAAAGCATGCTGGCTGCACTAAGGGGGTCTCTTGATAGACTTTCAGATTTATCCAGCACCTGCGTACTCCAAATATTATAAGGCCATGTAATGTGACTTGGAATCATGCAACGTTGCCTCCGCAGTTTGTTCAGCTAAAATGGATTAAGCATTATAATCAAGCCTTGTGAAAATACAAAACCCAAGGTGACCGCTGGGAGTTGTAGTCCTGTATCATTTAGGAAGATCCAAGTAGTGACTGAGTATCTTGTAGAACAAGGGCAGAGCCCAAGTTGCCCTATTTATGTGTCCTACCAGCGTCATGTTTGAGGTATTCAATGAAAGATTTCACATGAAGCATGGTCATATAATGATATCACATGAAGCTAGCATATAATGATAGCTACCCGGGCCTTATTTCCATAACTTTCCTGTATGTTTCTCACATGTACTAAATTATATCAAGAATATTTCCTTGTAAAATTTTTTTCATTAGGGTGTTATATGTGTTAAATTTGCACATGTTATCACATAATATAAAACTAACATTGTCTCCACCTCCATAAAGTTACAACATTAAATTATCTTCTTTTGATTAGATGACCTGTATAAGTTAGAGGTCAGCCCTGATAGAGAAATCACAGTTTAATTCACCAGTAATGACCCTAATTGTCCCCAGTTACCATTATAAGGAGAATACCTAACAGGCTAAATGAATTCCTAAAAACACTAGAAGACAGTATTCGCTGAATCTTTCAAGCCATGACTACTACCTACTCTTACCACAAATATCCTAGCTCCACATTAACAAATTTTTATTTTCACTTTGACCAAAGTCAAGGTTTTGGACGTCTCTGTGTTTGACCAATAAAAATCACTCTGGCTTCATAAGGCACATGTTTTTTCTCATATACCAAAATAATCAACCAAAAACATGTCCTTAGTGAAAGCCTTCCAATCAGCTTGGCACATTTGGGATTCCTCGTAATGAAGTTGAAACTATTAATAAATCTAGGACATAATTGTAGGAAAAAGAAAATAAAACCCACATTGTCACTGTTAATTGTTTTTCATTTTTTGCTAGTGGGAAATCTGGTCTTGGTTCCCACTGTCTAGAGGAGGGTCATGAGGTATTCTAATGCAAAGGGACATCGTCACTTCAGGCCAACTTCTCCTCTTTAGATCTGTATAAAGAGCCAGTTAAGCCCTTCCAGATGAAACAACCTTCAGTAGCAAGGCTCTAGGCTGCCCATCTTTCCATCCTTCCACCCTGTGCTCCAGAACTTATAGGGACTACAAGATCCATCACAACTTCCTGTGTTCCAGTCTGCTGACCCCCAGGACTCAGCTTTGCCACTCTGTCCATTCACTGAAAATTCACTGAGTCTGAGCTCTTAGGACCCCTTGGTGGCTTCTGCTGGATTTGGTGTTTTCTTAAGCATCTGTTTACTTTCGAAGGCCCTGTGTCTCTTACACTCCTCCTTGGTCCTCTGAATCACTATCCTTGAGGAAACAGTTATTTCCTGTCCTAGAAACATCCAGCCACAAACAAATTGTCTTCTTATTTTCTCTTCTGCTGTTGCTAAGCTTTAGATGTTGCTAAGCATGTACTATATGGCAGGACTGTGTTCGATCTCATATAATACATAATGTAGTAGTCTGACTTTGTACTTTTGCAAACCTATCTAAGCAGCTTTATCATTCCTATTTGAAATAAGAGAGTATCTGAGTTCCAATATAAATAGAGTAACTTATTTACATCACAGAGGTTAGTGACTTATTGATCCAAGTCCAGATTCCAAAAGCTATGTTGCAACTCTAAATTACAATACTACTATCATTGGAAGAATATGCACACAGCACTGGCCTTTTTTTCTTATCAAATAACTCTGCTACTTAGGACCATAGAACCTTAAGGCATATTACCTATCGTGCTTGATCTGTAAAATGGAAATTATGATAGCACCAATAGATCAATATATGTAAAGAGTAAGAATAACGTGCAGCCAGTTAAAACTGTTATCTGGGTATTAGTTATTATTACTAGTCAAAATAGTAGTTGCAGGAGCATACGTATTTAAGAGTTTATTATCTACCTCATACATTAAAATGTAAGATTCTCAAGGACTGAGACCATTTTATTACTCTTTTATTCTCTTGTTAAGAATAATGTCCAACACATAATAAGAGCTTAACAATTCACTGATGAGTGAATGAATAATTTAAATCACAAGAATCACCATTGTGTTATTTTTGGATCATTCATCCTTCCTCACCTGGGCAACTCAGACGACTGCTAAACCATGTCTTCCTTTGTATTCCCTTTTTGGGACTTGGGGACTTGGATGCTTAAGTTGCAAGTGTGGGGACATAATCTTTGATGTCAAAGTTAGTCATACCTGGTTCAACACTCACTCCCATGTGCCCAGAGTGGATGTTATTTGTGCTTTACATCCTGCTTCCCACTGGTGGCTTTCTTTCTGACACCTTCCCATGGACATCATGAGTGACTGGGTCCTCTCCATTGCCTTCTATTATTTCTTAATCCCTGTCTTCTAAATTCAAGTCTGTCCTTCATCTCCTTGCCACAGGCTGCCTCTGGGTAGGCAATACCTAATTATACATTCAGACTAACATGCTATTTAAATCGTTCTAATATCCGCCTCTAAAATTCTATGACCCCCTCCTCATCTAAGTGACTATAGTTATTTCACAACTTTCTATGTGTATGATGATACTTGTATATTAAAAAGTACAAATATTGACTCATCTGTTGACAATGCTTAAATCTTAGTAACTATTGTGATAGAACTCAAGAATAAAATTCCATCTATTTAGAAAAAAAGAGTTGGAATTGGGAAAGCCTTGAGGATACCTTGTGATTTCCCAGCAACTTGGCACTCATTGCCTCTTCCAATCAGTGTCACATGGGCTGTTAGAACTTAGGCTTCATCTACAATGGAGTAAGTATGGGATTTGCTCCTCCCATCTCCTATGAAAAGTAGCAAGCTTCCATACAGAAAACATCAGCAAAGGAAGAAAAGAAAAATGAGCAAAGGAGGCAGCTAGACATTAGGGTGGCAGAAGAGAAATAGCAATGAGACCCAGACAGCTGCCAAAGCAGATGGGAAAAGGGAAAGTCAGAGATGAGAATGACCTAGCAAGACAGTGGTGAAGGGCAGAAGATTCTACCAGTCAACCAGAGACAACCAGACAGGAAAGACAACCTCAGATCATGAAAAAATACACTTGGCAAGACTCAGAGTAGGCAGTATGAGTTACCCAAGTGAGAAAGAATGGATGATCCAAATAAAATATAATTACTACTCTTATTAAGGTTATTTATGATAATCAAAGTTAACCTCATTATAGAAACACAATTGTTACATGCAGCCAGTTACTCTGATCTAGTAGACCATACCTCAGCAAGGTGTGGACATAATATGTCTGTTACTTCAGTATCTTCTAGAACACGCAGACTGATACAACACTGCCGGAATCATCTCAGTGCTGCCTGGCTATGCCATGCACTGTCCTTGGCAATTTGAGTGTTGCTATGCTCATTCATGGAAACATAAACTAATTTCCCTCATAAAATAAGGGATGGTTTAAGCCCCTGTAAGGACAGGTACACTCTTGCTTCTAGGCATATAATCTTTATGTTCAATTAAACTGGTTTTCATTCTCCTCTCACATGAGCTAGGGCCCTTTCCCATCTCAAGCTCTTTATTTTGTTCTGGTCTCAGCCTGGAACGCCCTTCCCTAGTCTCCATTCTGCTTCTTAATATCCATGCTTCCTATCTCAACACAAAATCCACCTTCTATCCCTACGAATACTATACATGCTTATTGAATTGTTTACTCCCATTTATCTCAATTCAGACAATTGCACTTTACTACTTGATAAACATGTATATGTTTCTGTGCTCCCACCCAGTTACAAGACCCATGGAAACAGAAGCTATGTATGCGTATGTTTGCTTACCACTGTTTCCCTAGTGTCTACCATGGGTCCTAGCACATGGAAAACATGAATTACATTGCTTGAATGAGTATATAAGATTCTTATTTCCCACTCACTCCCTGGATTTGTTTGCAAGCCTAAGGAGTTTGCCTCAGGTAAAGCACATGCAATGCTTACTATATATCTATTTGTAGAGAGGAGAGAGTCCTTTCCCTGTCCCGGATACCATTATCCACACTGGCTGGATATTGAAGTACTGATGGGCTAGGGGTGGTAGTGAGTATGAATCTCTGATAAGTGACCATCACCTGATGTCCTGTGCCCTGTGGAGAGTCAGTGTTCAAACCTTCTCCTTGTCTACTAAAAGTTGAGGACTTACAATCATTCCAGGAAGGATTCTAGGTGAAAGGAAGCTTGCACCTGGGACCAAAGACAAGTAACTCAGCACTTTCTATGAAGTAAAGCAGAGAGGGCCACTGGCTGTCTCACTTGATATTGCTCCCTTCATAGCAAGCCTGTTGGGGCACAACCACCAACTTCATGTTAGTTGACTGTCTTTGTTTTATTCTAAATGTACGCCTTTTGAAGACAGGGACTCATGTAGCCCAGGTGGATAAGACTGAACCTCCTTCTGTCACCTCCGCAGAGCTGGGATTATAGTCGTGCCCACTACATATAGTTTGCGCAGTGCTGGGGATTGAACCCATGTGCTTATCAACACAATGACTCTGCTCAACATGTCAGTGTTACTGTTGGAAGGACTGCTGACTAGGTATTGACAGTTAGGTGTGGTCCCTGGCAGGACCTGTTTTGCTGTTATTTTTCCATATTCCTATATACTGTGATATAAGCTAAGCTATTACAGATGCCCTTCTTTCTAGTGGTAATGGGGACAAGGGCAGATGATGAGCTGTCAGGTCTAGACTAAGGGATGAGACAGAATCTTGTGATTTTCTGATTCTTTCTCGGCAGCCATAGCAGCTTGCAGCTTTTAGAATTCATGCCCACTGATGACTTTCAACTCTTGGGGCTCTTATCACAATGGGACGCCATATACACAATTATGTCTGCACTGGCTAGATCAGCCCATGTCAAAGTCATGTTTAATATTTAAACACACTTCACTGTCATTTTTATCTATTTCCTCAGTGGCCATCTGCAAAACCAATATGAATAAAAGTGTAGCTTGTAGGACAAGAAAAATATACAAAGAATCATAGGGTTACAGACCTAGTAGGAAGTCATGTCCATTCTAACACCTGCCTTCCACCCCACCATCTGTGTTCCCCTGCATCCTTTAAGCCCACTATTCACCCTGACAATTATCCTGTCAAGATGAGAGCATCTCAGGTGGCTTTAATGTGGCAGTAATATGGCCAGTTGGGCTTAATGACAACTTCCTTCAATAACAATGGTCTCGCTTTAAATTCGTGTCTGTGTGCCCAATTTTAATCTGGGTGATGAGGCCATCTGAAGCAAGCACCATCTTATGTGTTTTGCAAAGAGGCTGGATCAAATATGTGGGATTCAAGGCCTTCTAAAGCTGTAAGTGTAAACAGCAGAAGGATGTACAATTCACAGGTTACAGTGAAGTTCTAGAACAGGGTAATATTTTAGTGTATTACTAAGAATCCTTTCATTCCAATTCTCAACCTGGTCTATTAGTTGCTAGGGAAGAAAGAAAGACGTGCAACCTAGGCTGCTTCTGTGTCTGATGGCAGCAGCAGTCAGATTCCATTACCTCACATCGTCTGTATACTCTTCTTTCTTGTGAGTTTCATTTCACCTTTTGGTGCTGGGGTACAGGACCCAGGCTTGTTAGTCCCATGAGAGGGCTCTGCTGCTGGGTACTTCATCAGCTCCTAGGTAAGCATTCATTGGCAAGTAGCCTGAGATCACTGTGTGTTAAGTATCTTGGGTTACAACAGACTAAATTATGCAATTCAAATGTGTGTGTTCTTTCTTCGGATTGGTCATAGCGTTCACCCCATGATTTCACAGCAGTGGGCATGCATCAAACACCAAAAGTATCAACTCACCATGAGGGTAGATTGTTTTATCCCTACAGAAGGCAAAAAAAGATGAAGAAATAGAACCAGGTCTGGGTAAGAATATTTGCTCTGTAAACATGATGGCCTGAGTTTGAGTCCCACAACAATCATGTAAAACAAAACAAAAAACAGGCATGGCTATGTGTGCCAATAATCCCTGTACTAGGGGACAGAGACAGGTGGACCCTCTGAACTCAGCCTGCCAACACTGAGCAGAAGTCCAGTAAGAAACACTGTCTCAGGACAAAAGGCTAAGTATAGTGGAAGAAGATATGGACCCAATACCCTGCCCTGTCTCCTGTGACACCACACACACACACACACACACACACACACACACACACACACACACACACAGAGCCACAGAGCACAGTCAAACCAGAAGTAAATAAGTTAACATAATAAGAAATTAAGAAATTGTGCTCATAGCTACTTGCAAATGAGTCACTATTGCCCAGAATAATATGATTCCCCAAATCATCTCTTTTGATTGCCAACTTGGTGCCAGATAGAGTGATAAGTTGGGTGGAAATGCCTTGTGTGGTCGCGGACTAAGCCCATGGAAGGGAGCACAGCACCAGCAGCCTTCATGGATTCCCAAGTGGCATACTTCACTGTTCTGCTTACGCTGGATGTTGCCCTGTTGCTGCCTCACACTGGATGCTGCACTGTTGCCTCTCACTGAGAACCAAGTGCAAACAGACGCTGGTTTCTGAAAATTAAGGACGGTATTAATAGCTGTATTAAAAAAATTTAATCAGACTTCAAAGACATATTTTGCCATTTTTATTTCAAACATGACTTTGATAAGTGGGAGATCTGGCGTTAAAGGGGAAGGTTGCAGTCACTGTTCTGGCTTATCCTTTTCTTTTTCCAGGTTTATTAAGTAAGGGTACGACCGGCCTTCAGTGACAACACTCATTGCTCTTGGGAACCAGGAATCCTGCTTACATAGGGAGGCATGCAGAATCGCCCACAAAAATGCGCAGTGCAGGCCCTGCCCACAGGAGCACTGTGCCTGACTAAGTAGAGCACGGTGCTCGTCCACCCGTTGCCCTGGCTCTGGGTGAGGTCAGTCAACAGCTTCAAAGGAGATACACTGTGTATGTCACATCAATTCTTTGCTGATTAGATAAAATGTGCTTTGTGTTGTTCTCAAATTAGACACTCGTTATGCATAATTAGCCCCTTACACAGAACAGCTGCTGGCGTTTACAATGCTTTCAAGCCAGGGCTGAGTGCACCCATTGTCGATGTTTGCTGTGAGCTAACTTAATCAAATCTGTGATGAATGCATCAGTTAATGTGATGATCAAATATTGAAAAGAATTAGAGAAAGCACAATGTGTTCGGCTTCACCTACAGAAGTCAAATCTGAAGTCACTGTATAAGAAGACATCAGGTTGTTATACTGGGAAATTATTGTCATTTAAAGAAATAAAAATGTACTTATTTCACCTTTAAATATGATTTTGTAATGGAATTCCAAAAAAGGGAAAGGCTATGGTGCTCCCTGAGGAGGCTAAAGGTTTGAAGATGGGCTTGAATCATGAGGATGAGCCTCATGGACCAACCAGGAAATCTTGGGCTTAACTGTGACTTTGAAACGATGCTAACACACTCTATTTTTGCAATCTGTAAATCATTATCTAAAATATACAAGATCATATCCTAAAACCATATTTCTACATTTTAGACAGTGTGTGGTTTGAATTTGCCTCTTGATTGAAGATTGGATAGTGGAATGAATTAGTCATACCCTGAGGTTTTTGAGAAGTTGAGGAAATGTATGGGGACTTGGCATAATTGGTACAGACATTGGAGGGCCACCTTCTGTTCTTAAAGAGCGTGCTTTTCATTTACTCTATTATAGAGGCACTGGAATTGGAAATAACTATTTTACAAGGAGTATAAGTTAGGAAAGGGAGACATACCCAGTCATAGAGAAGAGAGTAAAAAGCCATTGCTGCAGCTACTGAGTTTATGCAGGTTTTTTTTTTTTAACTCCTAACCCAACCCAGACAATAGATGTGTAAAAATGTAACAAACCAAATTTTAGAGTTCAAAGACCTAAAATGATAGCTGTGTCAGGAGTACCATCATCTGCTTTTTAAACTATAAAGGTAAATTTGGGCTAAGAATATATTTAAATTTTAACTGCCAATAAGTGACATTCTTATTAAATACCTCTCAAAGACCACACTGGGCCCTTATGCTAATGCAGTGATAGACTTGGGAAGGATGTACTTAGGAGAGCTGCATTAGAAGTCAGGGACACTTATGAATATACAGGTGTACACACTGCTGTGATTTGTATGTCCCCCATAGGTTCGCATGTTTAAACACTGTCCTCAGCTTGTGGCACCATTGATAAGTTTATGGGACCCAAAGGAGGTGAAGTCTTGATACAGTACATCACTGGGGTTGGGGATTGGCTGGCTCTTCTGTCCCTACCTTCCTGCCTTACTTGGGATGCACTGTGCGAGCCAACATGTTGTTCCTTCTACCAAGGCTTCTCTGCCTGTTTTTATGTCTTCACCACCATGGTGGACTTGGGAACCATGGTCCAAAATAAACCTTTCCTCCTCTAAATTTTTTTTTTTTGGCGGAATATCACAGCAACAGAAAGGGAATATAACATAACAAGCACACAGAGTTCAACAGATGTTTGTTGTTGATATTTATATTTACCACAATGAGTCCAGTTTTGAACATTTTTATGTATAGGACCAATACGCATTCAGTTGGTATTTAGGCTGATTAGTTAAACCAATTATTTATGTTTGGTATCTTTATTGGTACACTCAGGAGGCACTTACCCTGATTGGCTGATGCTTACATCAGATTAGCTGTTAAACATTTTGATTGTTATTCTGGGTGTATATATTTAATGTACGCTGCAGGAGACTTAGTAAGCCACCAGCAATCACTATTAGTCAACAATTAAATAACAATAGCAAGACAAGGATGGTAATATTCTGTGTGAAAAACTAAATAGCAGATCACTGAAAGATAAAACTGACAAAGTAAAAACAATAAATACTGTTATATTCAGGTTAATGTAGTGGGAATTTAGTAGAGTCCATGTATCTAGGATAAACATTAGAATGCAGTGGTTATTTCTCACTGTATCTAGAGTAACGTTAGGATATACTAGTGTCTGTCAAATGTGCCTAGCAGACCTTGACGGATCATCGTAGAGAACAGTGATTGTTTTCTGTGATGTATAGAGCTGTTTTTCTGAGGATTTTTTCATACATTGAATGACTTTGGTCACAATGTTATCCTAGCATACTATGAGTGTCTTGTAATATTGGTTACTGCAAACAGTATACAGTAAGAACTGAAGCTGCCAGGTGTGGTGATTTCCTTCAGAGAAACATATAGAATAGATCAAAGGGATTTTTGAATGAGGAACTTACTCCTAAGACATTCTTTGTGTATCAATCAATAAGTATGCTTTTGAATGGAGGTTCAAGGTCAAGTTCACAAAATTGTTCCTCCCTGCTGCCAGAGAGCCTAAAATTACATTCTGGAGTGCTTCTCTTTCTTTGAATGACCCATGCAGCATAGTACACCAACAGGTTAAAGACTTATATAGTGGAGTAGGTCAACACTGGTTATGTCTGTGTAACTTAGCAGTGGATAAGGACATAGGCTGTGTCAGATAATTTAACAGTGGTTGGGGACATACAAATCTTGGCTTAAGAAGATAATCCAGGAATTATTTATCCTATAATAAGAGAATTATTCACCAAAATTGTCTAAAAAATCCTCATTTGATAGAAAAATTTTAAAATTATTTTCAGGCTAAATAGATGGTATCTATCTACCTATCTACACACACACACACACACACACACACACACACACACACAACGATTACATAGATCCAAAACTGACTGGCTATTTAATGTAATTCATTGTTTCCCAGCTTTTCTAATGCTGAGATCATTTAACACAGTTCATCATGTTGTGGTAAGCCCAACCATAAAATTAATGTGTTGCTACATCATAACTATAATTTTGCTACTGTTATGAATATTAATGTAAATATCTGATATGCAGGCTATCTACCTGATATGTGATCTCAAAGGGCTCTTGACCCAAGGTTGAGAACAGCTGATATATTTACTTATTACAAACTAAGTTTCCACAAGCATTTTAAATATGAGTTTTTAAGTTAAATATTCTAAATTTTTATCTTTTGTTACCTTATTGGACAATGTTCCTGTTGTTTTTATTCACATAGCATTTGTTATTTCTGTGATGTTGCTATAACTGGGATAACTGCAATAAAAATATAATTTGACTGCCAATTTTCAAAGAGAACATAACTGTTAATTATTTCCATTACAAACAGCATGTAGTTGAGTTCAACATGTTTTAGAAAACTTCTTGATTTCATTAAACCTGTTTTTTAAAGTTAATTTGAACAGGTTTGTAGTCAAGACCTTTGTTTTCTTTATTCCATTTTTAGAACCATGTCCTATAGAACTAGGAAAATCAGTACAGAGAACCATGACCCCTTGTTGTAGGTCCAGAGGAAAGAATACCTCTTGTCACAAAAGAAAGCAAACGTGCTTAAGTGTGGTTGCTACAGCTCTAGGTGTATTGGAAGCATTATCTTTATAGATGTTTTTCTGACTTACTCCATTTGTAAAGAGAGTATATGAAGGAAATTTCTTATCAAGTATGTCTGGCATGAATTTAAGGGATTTGGAATTTTTACCTTCCAATGGTTCTGAAAACACATTTTGATGACCAGGAAAACAGTCTCTACTGAACTACACAGAGGCAGCAGTTAACCCTACAACCTTTCCAAGGCACCCTGACAATAATACCAACAACATCACTGTCCTGTGCTGTCAAATTGTATCAATGGGTTAAATGAGGGAAAGAGAGGAGATTTTCTCAGCGTTTCCTGAGAGAAAAGATGGAAAAAGAGACCTTTGGCCAAAGCCACAGCATAGGGGCACTTCAGACTTCAGAAGGGCATTACACTGCTCCTAACGGTTTCCCCAAGGATAGTAAATTACCACAGGATAGGTACATGGTGTTTTGCTGCTGATGCTTTGTTATTTATTATTATTTTATTTATTATGGTAGCGATGGTGGAAGATTGAACCCAACACCACGTGCAATTTCTTTTTACTGAGCTACTATAGCCTGGCTTTCCACACACCCCCGCCCCTTTTTCTTTATAAACTAAAAGCCACATTACATTGTCCTTTATATGAAAAAACTGTTCTCCAGTCAAAAGTGAAAATTGAAGGGAAGTAAATGTTGACTTGCACTGTGCTGTCTAGAAAACACCGTATTCTATGGTTCTGTTTTGTTAGCAATGTACACCGAGCTATCATTAACAAGGCCAGAGATCAAGACTTGATGACTTAGGCTCAGAGTCCCAGGCCAAGGGAAAGTCTGACATTGCATAGTGGATGCCTGCAATCCCAGTGCCCCCTGCTGGGAGGTAGAAGCTGAGGATCACAGTGGCAAGTGGCCTAGATAGCCTGGCCGATGCAAGCAAAATTAGACTGACTGTCTTAATGGAGGAGGGAAGGGAAGGGTTGACACACTAAGATTGGACTCTAACCTTCACACTGTGGCAATAAAAATACAAGAACATACACTAATACATTCCACACACCCACGAAATAATAATAATAATAATACAGTATTTTTAAGAGTAAAAAACAAAAGACCAACAAGATCCGATTCATAAAGTTCCTACTGTATGAAATTATGTACATGAAGCATTAGTAATCTGTGGCTAGATGCTGCCTTTCCACTGTTTTGTTAAAGAGGTTTTAATGCTGGAAGCCACCTCAGGAAGATGGTCTCAATACAAACAAATGCACACATACTTAGAGAGGGACAATTTAAAATGCTTGCATTTGCCAGTCAAACTTCACAAAAGTTTTCATCAATATATTACAAATGGCTGACCAACCTGGAACAGCCACGAATGAGGGAGGCCTTTCTGAATGCTGCATGTATGTGCTGCTTTTAACTTTAAGAACATGATGCCCCCATACCCAAAAGGGAGGGGTGAGTGGCTTTTTGTCATTGGTTATAGATATTTATCATTGTTTAGGGGGATTGGTTACAAAATGTTGTGGGTTATGATCAGGAAAAAAGTTGAACAGAGGGGATTAGATTCAAGGTTTTTGTTTTTGAAAAGAGGAATACAGATAAAAGGGACATTATTGAATCTACTCTGAAAAAAGGGGGAGAATAAAGGTACGATAAAAAAGATAGATTATTGAATCCACTTCTGAAAAGCAAACACATATTTGCTGCATACAGAAGGACCTCCCACATCAAACCACCAACAAAAAACAAAAAGACACATAAAACCCATTTTGTCATCTTCATAAACTCTGAGATTTGTGTTAAGCCTTTTTTTTTTTTTTTTTTTAAAGACCCAAGAATACTTTGCTGGTGCTAGAGGTGAACCAATAGTCAATTTTCTATTTGCTTTTGCAAAGTTAAGTGTGGTGTCCTGAAGTCCATTAGGAGTTCTGACTGGGAAGATGGCTCACAGAGCTCTTCTTGATGAGAGGAGGCACAGGTCTGAGACATGTACCTTAAAGTAAGGCCTTTATATTTGGACAACTATTTTTTCTTTTCCTTTTACTTTATTGACATGTGTATACCTATGTATAAACATATAAATACAATGTGTTGAGTCCTTTTAGTATTGCTCAAATGTATATTTGACCTCTTGGCATTGGGTAGCCAGTGAGTTGCCTATAGCTTTTAATCTAGGAGTGGGGCCTTGTGAGATGCCCCCTATCCATGCTGGCCTGTCAACTAGTAGTGTCATTTTTCAAGCCTTATTTAAGCTACTATACACACACACACACACACACACACACACACACACACACACACACACACACACACACAGAGTTTATGCCACTTTGGGTGAACATCTAATTTTTCCTTGAAGTCAAATGGAATGGAGCCGGGGATGCAGCTGCAATGGGGAAAAGCCTTACTCAGCTCACGGCAGCCTTGGCTTCATGCCCCTATACTGAGCACCAATGTGGAAGTGAGCAGACAGATAACCCATGCAGTATTTCACCAGCTTATCTGCTCTTATTGGGGAGAGGTCTAGGAAGAGTCAGCTTGAGCTCACTCCAGCCACTGAGAAGATATTTCCCAATCTCAGGGATCTGACTCACTTTCTGGGCTCTGTGCTATAATTTCGACTCTTGGTCAAGAAACACAATCACACACAAGTAAGAAAGAACACATGCCTAGCTTAGCCTGAAGACAGTTCATCAAAAAATAGCTCATCTTTTTCCATTTCAAGAAAAAAAATAAACTCAAAATTTGCTCTCCTGTGGGCAAGTTAGCATCATTCCCAAGTAAACACAGAAAGCTCTTATTTTTTCTGTAGATATAGATTAAGGAGAATTCCAAATCAAATATCTGATTTGTAATAGCATTTAAGTTGCTTGCTTTAGAGATAGCTCTATTGATATCCTGCTCTAAGTATCAACACATATATTTGAAAACACTATCTCCTATTAATACACTCACTTTTTCCAAATGTAGATATTGAGTCCCAAGCATAAATCAAAAGAGAAAGTTAACCCTTTTGCCTGGTTTGGCCGGGACAGCTTTTCCAGGAAGCAAGTCTTTCTGTGCCAAGGTCTGATGCTGTAAGGTTACTGACTGACTAAAGCTGTGTATCTTAACTTGCCAAGGGTTCTTCAGCAGAAGTAGTGTTACTGAGCCAGGGAGACTAGAAGACACTATGATGGGAGCATAAAAATTCTCTTTCTCAGGTTCCTCTGTTGCAGGTCATGTGTTTATAGAACCTGGCATCCCAGTGAAATGGGAATTCATCTTCCTTGAATTTAAGCTTATTTATGTGCTATTGTTTATTATTATTACTTTAGAAAATGCTTGGGTCTGTGGCAATGAAGCTCTTGCTTGGCCCAATGGCTTCTTCCCTACAGGTGAATTCCCTGGATCTGCAAGCACATCTGGGAATGCTGATCTGTCTGTAGAATTTAGATTTCGCCATCACATGGAAGGATAAATATAGCCAGAAGGACCTTATTTGGCAGTAATGAAAAACACCCAGTGTATGTATGTTGTGAGGACCGGAGTTTCAAAGCAGAATGCTTTTTAGGAGGCTTCAGGTTTCTCCCTCAATGTAATTGTAGCACTTTGTTCTACAATTGGCTTCTGTCTTAGTTAGGGTTTACTATTGTTGTGAAGAGACAACATGACCACAGCAACTCTTATAAAGGAAACATTTAATTGGGGTGGCTTATTTACAGTTTCAAAGGTTCAGTCCATTATCATCATGGCAGGGAGCATGGCAGCATGTAGGAAGACGTAGTGCTGGAATTGAGAGTGCTACATCTTGCAGGCACCAGGAAGTCAACTGATAGTCACACAGGGAAGCTTGAACAAGGGAGAGCTCAGAGCCTGCCCCCACAGTGACACACTTCCTCCTAATATTGCCACTCTATTTTGGGATCATTTTCTTTTAAACCATCACTTTCTTTCTTAAACATAACTCATCCTAGGTCAAAGATATATGGTGAAATGTCATGAATACAGGAAGTTTTAAGATCAATCAATGAACACAAGCTTCTTTTCAAACAATGTGTCGTTGGGATTTTAGCTTGAGACTTAATTGTGACCAACACTAATATAAACTTACTTTGGTTCTCTTTTCCTAGTGAATTAAAGATACTTCCTCCTGACTCTGTTTCTTTTGTGTTTCTTTCTACCTTGTAGCTTTAGAATGAAGCTCTTTGCTCACATAGACAACTAGCATCTTGCAAATTCTTTCACTTTTAAAGAATGTCTCACAGGTTCCCATGGAAACCAGCAGAGGGAATAGAATGCCCTGGAACTAGAGTGAATCACCAGACGTGGGTGCTAGGAACTGAAATGGAACTCGGGTTGTGTGCACTCCAACTCTTCACCTACCTCCCCAGCCCCACAGCAAATTCTTCTAACAAGGAACGACTTTGGCCCTTGCAGTCACTCTTTTTTATTTTGGTCTCAACTTCCTTTTAAATTTGCATGCCTACTTTTCTTTCCCGGGCATCCCTTTTCTTTCCACCTACATTTTGTTTTGTTTTATTTTTCAAGACAAGAGTTTCTCTATGTAGCTTTGGAGTCTGTCCTGGAACTCTCTCGGTAGAGCAGGCTGCCCTTGAATTCAGACATCCGACTGTCTCTGCCTCCCAGGTTCTAGGATTAACGGTGTGCACCATCAACTACATTTTGTTGACCACTGGGCTCTTTGAGTCCTAGTTCAGCACTCCCTACCAGCAAGTATCTTCCACAGGCCCTAGGTTTCCAGAACCATCCTGGCTCTCCCTGGACTATTGCCCTTCTTCCTACTACTGCAGAAAGACATTTTCCACACAGCCTAGAACGTTCTGGGCTACTTTTAAAGTTCCGGGGCCTCCTTGTCTCTTCTATGAGTGTTGCTCGAAGCCAGCTCATGTCTTTGGAGTCATGGTGGGCAGCCAAAGCCTTTAGTTTCATCTGCTGGAAGATTACTACTTCCTTGGGGTAGAGAAATGTGCTCTTCGGAGAGCCTGAGGTACACTTGTCACTCTCTGCCAGGTTCAGAGGGCCAGTTTTTTTTATTGTCCCTGTCAGTCAGCAGACCAAGGTTACTGCCAGCTCTCTGCAAGGGCTTTGATTCTTGTCAGCAATGGCCAGGTCCTTTAGTTATCTGCTATCTCTCCAGCTTTGTTCAGTGAGCTGTACTTGTCTACTAATTAGCTCTTTGGAGATTTCCCTTTTAAAACGCACTATCACAGAGGACAGGAACTGTTCAAAAGTTTTGTGCTTCATAGAAATTCCATATTCATCTGCACCCCATACAGCCACATTTTTAAAATTAGAAGTGGCAGGTCAGGCCAATTTAAGGTATAGATGTAACATTGTGTATAAAGGGACACCTTCAGGTTCTTGATCAGGTATGTAGATGAGTGACAGGCAAGAGAAGATTCACATCAAAAAGTATGGATAGGCACAAATTAAAAAGAACCTATCGCTCTGTCTAACATATTCACATTTTCTTTATCTTCTGGTGTGCAAATATTGTGCTAGCTGAATATAAAAGTAGCACAACTTTAGGGTACCAAAAAAAAAAAAACCACACTGTAATAACATCAAGAGTGGTCTTACATCAAGGAGGGCCCTGAGGATGTCTTTGTTGTCAACTTCAGAAGAAAAGAGAGGAACAGAGGAGGAAACTGGCAGAAGGAATGGATGCCAAAAGGAACTCAAAGGATCAGGTCCGGGTGAGGTGATCGGTATTCGAAAACAGTCTGCCTTCTGGCTCTGATCTAAGGGAATAGGCTGGCAGCCAAGCCAGAGGGCATAGCAGCACAAACACACCTTCCGCACACTGCTAGGGGCTGCCTTGGTGCCTCAGAAATTGTGCTAGCAATTAGAAAAAAAGCTATGGAGGAGCAATAGGCAAAACACTGTACTTATGAAGAAATCTCTGCTTTTTGCATAATTCCCAGCCTAGCTGTCTCTTCCGCCTAAACATACCTTTCCTACGTTCTTTCTTCTTGTTTTCTTTTTATTTCTTTGGCAAGCTCTTCTTTATGCTGCTGAGTACATTTTCCTTGTGCTAACTTACTTCTGTTGGAAGTTGGGCTTACACCACATTTACACATTGCTAATGCCTGCAAGATGAAAGTAAAAACCTTTGAATATATTAATGCTATAACACAGATGTCTTACTTTTTACTTTTTTTTTTTTAGGCAAGTTGATGTGGCTAATAACGATGGAGATTGTGCTGGATGGATGTGCAGATGAAACAGGGGAATACAGATTAAATAAAAATGTCTTCAAAGCTTCACGTTTGCTTCATAATTTAACTTCTGGGCTTATCTCGGTGGTAGTAGGTGCGACTAAGCATCACAACATTGTTCTAAAACATCCTGGCATCACAGGGAAACAATCTTCCAGTGTGGATGCACTTCTTCCGAGCCCAGGGAAGCAGTAATGGGGTGCATAAAGGCTACTGGCACTTTGTGCAGAGGTCTCACGCACTGCTATAACCGGAGAACAGAGATGGTGGGGCAAAGGCTCCAGGCTCAAGGAGCGACCTGCTCCTATGCCGCACCGTGTTCTTTGGCACTACAATCAAAGCATCCACAGACTCTTCTTCCAAATAGCAAATGTGGTGCATGCCAGAGGTGTCTGCATATTCTCAAATCATCCATGAGATGACTTCATTATCAAGCTCATTTGAACAATGACTAAAAGGGGGTACTGATGACACAAGACCCCAAAGCAGTCAATTTTCCTTTCATGTATATGTTCATCCAAGAAGTCATTTCATGCCAGGGACTTTGCTCAGTCCCTGGTGGGAGGAGAATAAGATGCAGCCCCCTCTCCAGAACCGCAGTCAGTAAGGTGGGGTATCTATCTGTGTGCAGAAAACCAGCAACACCATGTTGAGTTCTCAAAAGACTGCTTCCTGCTGACTTGGGGCGTTGATCATCCTTTGGGGAATCCGAGTAAGCTGGGGTGCTGCCACGTCCTGGTAGCTGGTTGTTTCATCGCAGTCCTGACTGTATGGAACTCTGGCGTCTCTCTGAGACCTGGCGAGATGTTAGCAGAGCAGAGGACAAGGTTAGGTTTTTCTTTTTTAGGTCTTAGTACTTAAATAGGAGAAATGTAAGGTGGGGGGGAGAAGTTCCCAAGGGGGGTCTCAGGACAAGGGAAGAAGTCCCGAGGCCAGGAAGAAGTAGAGTAATATTTATATGGAGTGAATCTGACCTGTTTAGATGGGTCCAATTTGGCTTAACGGAACTTACAAGAATCCTTTGAGTTTGTGAAAACATAAATATTAAGACACATTAGCAGCATACTCATGTTAGAAATGGTTTGGCTGAAAGAATTAACAAATACAACTGACAGATTTTTACACAATGAAAAACACCTTAATTTTGAGCTAATAGTTACAGTTATGATCGTATACTGGCATAGTATGGTGTTTAGTACTCTGTCAGAATTGGATTAGTAGCTCATTAAAACTTTATTGATTAATGTTAAGACTATAAACAGTAGCAACCTTAAAATATCCATTTCTGAAATAGGTTTTGTAACAATTGGAACAGTGGCTGCTGATTTAAGCTGACAAAACTACCAGTCGTCAAAAGCATCAGAGTTCTTGAGAAGGATAAAATTCTACCTGAATGATGAGAGAGTAACAGAGACTCACTAGCTGGCAGCATAGACTACCACCCCCAGGTCCTCCACAGAGGCTTTAAGGACATCTGCCTTCTACTGATGGCACACGACCTGTGGATTAGGAGCTTTTGGAAGACTTACCTACCGTTGGCCCAAGCAACGTGGAGAGAGTCGATTCCACTGCCCTTTTCCATGGTCCTTAGAGCCCTTTGCAGCAGTTGAGATGAAAGGCAGGATTGCTCAGTGGCTAGCGTTGCCACTTTCATGGGTGGAGCTTCTTCGGTGTCCATCAATCTTCTTGGAGAAAATGGGTGGTGCCAGCAGCTGGCCTGTCTCTCTCATAAAAGCTTTTTAATGAAACATTTTAAATGCCATATTCTCTAGATCTCTGAGCATTTGAGGGCTGTCTGTTTAGTATACCTTAGTATACAAAATTTGTCTTTAGTTACCTGCCTTAAGCATATAGGTGGCTAGGTAAGGCTTTATCCCTGTCTGGAAAACTGGATCCCAGCTGAGAGGCTGTGGAGAGATGTTACACTCAGAGCCCTCCAGACTGACTCTAACTGGTTTTAACTTAGTAAGTTAGACATACACTTGTAAAGGACAAAGAGGTAGAGAAAATCTCCCTTTGATAATGGAGGCTTAACCTTTATAAACAGCTTAGAGGAATGACTGGGTGGCATAAATATTTTGTCAGTTTGAAATAGACCTTTATAACCTTAAATGTTTACCACCATTTAAAGACACATAATAATTTAGAAATATTTGACTTAGTACAGTTGAATTTAAGTTGTAGAGTTTAGCTTATTTTTTGTATAAAGTTAAAATTAAATTACATGTATAGATACAACATAGTCAGTGAAAAAAGAAATTAGAGACAAAGAATAAAAGGCAACAGGTAAATGAATTACAGGTGTAGCAGATTAAAGAACCACGGAGGGGGAGGGCTTAGCAGGCCACATGGTCAAGATGGCGGCTTCCATAAATCCCTTCCCAACAGCTGGCAGAAATTACAAAGTTTTGAGATATAATGTTGTTGGCTTTTTCTCTCCACGAGTAAGGCAGACGGCTTTGTGAAACTAAAAGGACACCGGAGTCCAAGGGGTACAACTTCCAAAGAGACCACCGTAGGTCTGAGCAAAGTATGTACCAGTCTAAGGGCAGTGCTAGGGTATAAAACCCGAGAGACCCCTCGTGGGTCTGAGAAACGAAACGAATGCACCAGTCAGCATGAGTGGTGCTAGGCCCAGCACAAATTCCAAAAGCCTCATTCGTGGGGAAAAATGAAAAACTCTCAGAGTATCTTGAGCAGATGCTCCCTCAGCCCCGCTCACTGCTGAGATGGGCTGCAACTGTGGGGGCAGGAGAGTTTTAGAGTGGCGGGAAGAGAACAAAAACAAGTTTACGGAAAGAGATTGTGTAGCAGAGAGGTAGAAAAAAGCTTGGGCATAGGGTAACTCCTTCCATCTACCTGTTCGCTGGCAGTAATTTTGGCCAATTTGACTTATTTTGTAGGGTAGGCTGGTTTATTTCCCATGGGCGAAGTAAAAACTGGCCAATCATTTTTGGAACTCATCAGCCCAAGTATGTGGCCAAGGGCAAAGTGCCCGATAAGGACTCAGCAGTCCGAAGGCAGGAAGGCTTGAAGCCGGAATCTTAACTCACCAGTGGGAAATGTCCCAGACCCTAGGGAAACAAGTTACAATGAAAAGAGTACTTTACCAAATTGAAGCCGGTGTGGGATGGTATTTCCAGCGAACGGGTGGATGGAAGTGGGCCTCTGGTTCAAAATCAGGGTCCCCAAGTGTCTCTGGCTAGCCGCCCACTAGCAGACAGCCTCGGAGTCCTTGAGGAGAGCCTGACCGAGTCACGGCACCAATGTTGTTCTTTTGATACCCAGTGTAGAGCAGGAATTAAAGGGTTTGTGGATCTCTGAAGAAGAAAGGGTTTCTCCCATCTGATGACATGTGGTAAGGTTACTTCTGGGGTTAGAGTCTTGAATAGCTGAGGAGAAGCTCACCAAACTGGATAGATGTGGTGGGCAGCCATCATGTCCTTGATAAGCAGCAGTGTTGAGGGACAATGAGAGTGTCAGGAAGGCCCAAGCATAAGACAGAGTAGGGGTGGGAGGATAAGGAATGGCTTTGAAGCAGATGTCACAAGACCTCAGATGCCGAGATGAGGTTTAAGAATTTCCCTACAGGCAACAAAAGCCAACTGAAAGCCTATACAAAGGGAACGAGTGGCCTAGACTTCTCTTTGGTATAGATGTGCCTGCTAAGACAGCCTTGTGGAAGGAAGGCTGGATGCTGGTACCGGAAGACCACTTAAGACATGCATCGTTCTCCAGACTGGGATGACAGAGTTAACTGAAGAAAAGAGACCCCAAAGTGACTTCTACCTAGAGAAAGGAAGCCCCGTTGGATCCTTTTCAATAGTCACCCCGTTCCTTGACCTCAGCTCTTAAGGGCAGGTCTGAGGAGCCCTGCTGAGGACCAGAAGCTTCTTTCTGAGCAAAAGTATCTCTGTGTCTAAGAGTCCACCACCATCCATGAGAGAACGGTCATTCTTCCTTCCTTGTGCCCTGTGCCCTTCATGAGGACAGTCACAAAGTCCTGTGCACTGCTTCCCTCTGTCATCACCTCAATGAAACACTGAGGAGAATATGTTCTTCATAGTATTAGAGTGAATCACAGTGAGCGACAAAACCAGCCAGTGAGAAAAAAACAAAAACAAAAGTCATTGTCCTTGTTTTGTATGGTGGCTAGCAGGTTGAGGCCACTTTGGCTTAAAAGAGGAGAGGTGACAATTAATTGCAAACAATGGCAAATTGACTCTCTTGCATTTTTAAGATCAGTGCCTATTACTCTGTAAAGATAAGACTAAGTATATGTCACTAAGGTAGTAAGTAGTCTGTAGTGGTGACATCTGTGACTCCAAAGCCATTCACAGAGCATGACAGACTAACTTCAAGGAGTGGCTGTGCAGGCCTTGTGTGTTTTGATGTGGTGAGCTCTTGATGCAGGAAAATCTGAGAAGCCATGGCTGGCTGCTAATGACACTAAAGAAAGGGTGAGTAAACATGGCTGCCACGGACAGAGCACTTGAACATCTGTGTCCTGTAGGTGGATGTCCTGCTGTAGAGCTGGTGATTGAAATCTAAGAGGTGTGACCAGTTTGAGAGGGGGGGCTTTCTTTAAGATGAGGGCTAGGAAGGAGAATAGAGCCATAGATTCAAGGCAAAGGGACCAGAGAGAACTGATAAGACTACTGTTGAGCCCAGTTTTCTGGAGACAACACAAACCAACTCACCCTCCATCTGCCAAGCACCCTTTTATCACAGCCTTCTAGATACACTCCGGTTCAGAGCTTTCCTACCATCTCTGCTGTTTGGATCTTTCTTGCACACTTCACTTGGCTGGTTCAGCAATTCAGGGCCCTCAAAGTGAGTCACACACCGTATCTTTAAATGCAGTTGACATGACCATCTGTCAAGCACTAAGGGTGTCTGGGATAGAGTGTTTGCCACACTCATCTGGCCAACTGGTCCTCTGCTGGACCCTACTAATTACAATTATCAAAGAGGGGCATTGCCCAGTCATGAAACTCCAGACATTACTTATGGATGAAATGAGGGCAGAGGAGGTCAAGCAAGACAAGGGATGAGCTGGCCATGGCAGCTGTCTAAGCTGCCCTGGAGGTGTGACCTCATAGCTTTGAAGGTAGATTTTGAAGTCCCACACAGAAGGGGTTCTGGCCACTAGACGCCCTGTTGCTTTACAGTGCTGTTGCTTTACTTTTCCACAGGTAGGTCCCCTGGGCAAAGCCACTTCCTTGAAAGAGAATGAAGAAAATCCACACAAATGTGCTTTTGAAATAATGACAGCATTAATCTCATATTTGTGCTTTGCTTATGAGCTGTACTGCACAGCTGGGAGCCCCCAGAAGCTGCAATCAGCATCGTGGCCACTCCTCAAGTGCCCACCTGAACGGAAGTGTCCCAGCAGGGATGGGCACAAAGTGTACACAGCCAGGTACAGAGCATCAAGGCTGAGCTTCCTGAGGACAGGGCCCATGTAAGGAAAAGAACATGGGTGGGGGTTTGTAGTTATATATTTAAATAAAAACGTGTCTTGATAGTTTACCATTGTCTGCCTAATTTCTAGAGGAGAAATAGAAAAGGCTCTCAGATCACAGGGAATACATCAAGATTTAAATGTCAACAAGCAAGAAACCACAAATGAAACCTTCTAGCAAAAATCACCCCGGGCTTTCATAAATTCCTCTTACACTAGAGCTGGAAAGGAACTAGGTTTAGATTCTTAAACATATCATTCATAAAATTTCTATTTTCTTGAGCAAGAAAACAGCACATTGCATTGAGAATCAGTACTGTACAGTCTGCCTTTTAATTTCACCCTAATATTACTCCAATAGTAGCCACACCAGAGATGAAATACAAATAGACTCCTCCGTGGTGAGATTAAGAGTAATGATTAATATTAACCCCAAGGAGCTGACGGCTAAAAAGAACAGAGCTCCATAGTCATAAGCTAACCTGGCTGATGTGAAAACGGACAGCTTTGGTCACAAAGGTGACCTCCTCTCCCTCTTTATTTTGAAGCTATTCTTTTTACAGATTTCTTTCACTTAAAAAACAGAAGAAAGAAGAAAATGACAGGGTTAGTAGACACTGCAGGCACCACAGGTAAGAAAAAAGGCGGGACATGAGTGGTGTGGGACTCTATTTGTATGTCACCTCCCTCTTCCAGAGCCTCTCTGTTTTAATGCAAAGTAGAAAGACAACCCTCCTTAAAGGAAGCAGCTCTCAGGAAGTAATAGAAACTCTGCATGATCACAAGCACAATACACAGACATAACCTGCAGGCAGCCAGGCTCAGGCTTCCCCATGGAGCATTCCTGTGTTCTTAGAGGGGAAGCTCTCAATTGACTTGAAGTTCTTGAACTTAAATGAGCAGCAGAAACTCATTGTGTAATAGTGACCAACAGGGAGAACACAGGCCATTGAGTCATAGCTGACACTCTGCATAGGCAGAGCCCCTTTTCTAATGGCTCTACTTGAAAGGAATAGACTTCCTTCTCTCAAAGAGCCTGCAGAAAAGAAAAAAAAAATCTTACCAAAGTGTATGTGAATGTAAACATAGTATGTGAATTCTGAAAAATCAGAGCATGTAAAACCAGTTACAACCAGGTACAGGAGCTCGTGCTGGGCCCACAGACAAGGTGGCTTCATTTGAAATCATCTCAGTATTACACCTGCCAGGCATATACACACAGCTGGCCACAGATATCCACAACAGGGACTGGCTCGCTTCCTGTCACTCTGTTTTTTTATTAAAAGACAAGTCAGTGATTACAGACTTTGACCATATCAGCAAGATTTAATTAAAGCGTCAAATCACCCTCTGAATGTTATATTTTGTCTAAAAGAAAAGGAGAGATTTTGGAGACTTTGGACTTATATGTTTAATCATGTACTTGAAGAATTATTTTCTTCAGGTTAACTTGAAGGAAATTTAGCTCATCGTTATGCTAACTTCAGATTTTAGAACATAGGAAGAAAGAAGTGAGAAAACGTTTTAATAGACTTTTCCCTTCTTAAATCACTGTTCAAAGCTCTTTTAATTTTATTATCATTTTAATATTGAATATTTTTGTGTGATAGAGAGAAAAGTGTCCAGTTATGAGTAACTATTTCCTCGTGGAAAATTCTAGTATGTGTTGACTAAGTTTCATGAATATTCTAAATCACCAGACTAGTGTTTTTGATAGATTATGATTTTTCTCCCTAGCACAATGTGGTCATAAACACCATCAGTTACCAGCAGGAGCATGGATGAAGCAGCTATCAGCCACTAAGTTTGGCTTACTGGGGTAGGAAGACAAGTTAATTTCCAGCTGGATTCACTCTGTTTACAGCTCTGCAAGTGACTTGTCAAATCAGCATCCATGTAGTTGAAATATCCGAGTCACCCTTTGCTTTGGAAAGCAGTATAGTCTAATTAGTAAAAACATTATTTTGAGTGGATCTCTGCCATAATAAACTGGCCCTTTAGATGTTTTTTTTTTTATGTTTTAATGTGTAACCTGGAGAAATTACAAGAAAGAATATACATTTAGACTGTTATATATAAAAAAAGAGTATACATGTTCAGGGGTAAAAATCCTAAGTGGGAGAACTAGGTAAAGTTGCCTCTGTCAATTCTCTGTTGATTTTAATCCTATATCTCGACAAATCCAGTTACAATATACTGGTCATAGCTCCAAGGTAAGGGTCATTTAAAATTATAAACCTTGAAACTGGGAAGTACTTGAATTATGAGTTCTGGAGACAGCCCACATGTACTTTATTTGTTTGAACATACTAAGTCTTACCAAACTACGATTTTATATAAAAAGTGGAAAGTTTGAGATAACCATAAAGCAAGCAAACAAACAAACAAAACTAACTCATGTTGATTCAGAAGAACTAAACATAAAGATAAGCTACTTACTATCTTCGATAATGACAAATAGATTATTTTCTAGGCTTACATGGAAATTATAGACAGATGCCAAATGCAACAAAGAAGGATGTGAGCCAGAAGGGCTCTATCTACAGAGTTAAAATCCCAGTACTGGGGCCAGCAAAGACAGTTTGTGAGTCTTGTTCACTCAGTCTGAAAGCAGAGGCCTTCCATGGTCCTAGGTGGTGTGTGGGGTACGCTTACGACTTTGGTGGTAAAGAAGTAATTCTTGGTGAGTACATACTGGCATATGCTGTGTGTGTGTGTGGGGGGGGGAAGACTGAGCATATGAAAGCCATGTTGCACATAGGTGACAAGGTCAAGGGGCATTGCTCAATAAGGGGTCTTCCATAGACTTAAGGAAAAATAATTATGCTCACTGTACTAAGAGGGGACAGTGGGGACCATCTTCTCATAGTTCCCATGCTCCATAAGCAGTACTCGCTGTAATGCAACGCACATGAAAAATGCATATTGTTCCAATTCACTTTGAACATATTCATATGCGATTCCCTGCAGGCCAAAATTTCTTCATACACGTGTTTACAAATCCCGATGTGTAACTAACTCTTTGTGTTCCACTGAGACATTTTGTTCTCTGACCTCAGTTAGCACACACACACCTTCATTTTCAGGAACTACTTTTTGTTCTGAAAAAGTCACACGGTGCTGGAGTTCTCAGGAATTCACTGTCCCTAATCACATGGGCTGAGGGAAGGGAAACTTAGCTGTGTTTGTGAAATTCCCTATACATCCCTGGCATTCATGTTAGGTAGGGTAGGGACGGATGACTTCAAGCCAGTCAAGGAGGAGATGTGTGAGATGCTGAGAAAGTTTCATTGCTCTTGGAAATGCCACACTTTAGTTTCTTATGGGTGACTAGAAGTGGTGAAAATTATAATTAGAAATTATGCAAGACCCAAAAGAAAATGCCATTTCTGTGTCATAAAAGCACTGTGGGTTCTACCTGTTCCCTCCTGGCTGAGCTGTTTGATCAGCTTTTCCCAGTCTCTGCGGATGTCCTTATATGAGTCTAATTGAAGGACTCCTGTTCTCTTTTTATTTTTGCTCTATGAAAAATGTATTGGAGATGTCTTATAATGAACTTTGATATGGTGAAATGATAATAATGTCCTAATTATATATAAAAATGTAATTACACTTGCTTCTATTATAGAAAAACTCCCTTTATAATGAAGTGTTATGTTGGAAAAAGATTTTCATTACAGGAGGACTCCTTGACTTGTTAATTTGAACTCTGATTCATCACTTTAATATTAAAAAAGTTCTTTGTAAGTTACTTTTGATGTGTCTCATTTATGGTTCATTTCACTTCCTGGGCACCACAAGGAGCCCACATCCAAACTTCTTTGAAAGACACTTAAAAATACATCTTTCAAAAAGAGTTCTTCTATAGAGTGAAACAGCAACACACAAGTAAAATATCATTGGCTTTCTCTTGCACCCAGCTGTGAAAAC
This sequence comes from Cricetiscus sungorus, assembly GCA_030556225.1. NCBI lineage: Eukaryota > Metazoa > Chordata > Mammalia > Rodentia > Cricetidae > Cricetiscus > Cricetiscus sungorus. Next base: position 20,993,275 of record JANBXA010000103.1, read on the forward strand.
TTTTGTTTTCAAGTTTTAAAAAGTCCTATTCATATGTGGCTTCTTAGAGGTTTGAAGCACCTGCACAGATGATGGGGACACAAGGCTATTTAAAATGAGTGTTTCGCCACTGGTTTCCCCCACGGATGACTTTGCGGCCTTCAAGTGGTTTGAATCTTTTTCTGCCTTTAGGGTTGCTCAGTTCATCATTTTTGGCAAAATTTAGGGCAAAACTTGAACTCTCAATCAATCTGTCTCCTTTGCTATTTACCGTGAATCTAGTCCAAGTCTTGGTAGGAAAAATGATTAAGAACCATTGTTTCAAGTCAATTTCAGTTTCAGAAATATTTAGTTATGAAGCTGAATTCAACTCCACCATTACCAGAAATGAATATGTATGGCTGACAAGAAAATAGAAGTCTAGCTATGAATCATGGGAATTAATAAGAAAATTTAATCAAAATAAAGAAAACATTCAAAAGTATGGCATGAAAAATGAAGGGTCCCGAACCACCATGGGTATCAAGTTCCAGATTTTAAGTAAGAACCATTCATTAAAAAGATAATGTATGCTTTAAAGTGGTAGGATTTTGGAACTAACACTGGGATTTAAGTGGGTTTTATGTTTGATTACACCAGAATCCTTACTTACGCTTATTTATTATTTATAGGTAGTGGAAGTGTTGAGAGTCTTCGAAGAATCTACTTTTAACCTCTTATTAAGTATCTCATCTCTAGAAATGCTGCTGCCCTTTAATGACGGGGTAAAGAAGGGGGTTGTGTTTTGTTCCCCCCTCTTCATTGCCCTGGCCACACATTCACACTCACAGTGGCTGCTCATGATTCTATTCCCATGGTCTTGATTCGACCCTTGGCCATGCCCAGTCTAAAGCTCCCATCTCGCTCTGGAGTCCTTGCCGTGGCCTCCTTACCTCTCTGCTTCACATCCAGTCTGGTGTCCAAATATCGGCTAAAGGTCTAGCAATCAGTAGAATACACCATTCCACCTCTGTGCCCACCCCTCTTCATGGTCCCTGTGCTTAACTGGAGCTAGACTGGAAATGTCCGATTCCCTCATTACCAACCATCATATCCTTCTCACATACACTTTTAGTCTACCCCAAACACCATATTGCTCTCTTCACTTGAAATACCCTTCCCCCAAAATAGCTGGACCTCTTCAGAGCTTAGTTTCACTGTCATCTTTAATGGAATGCCTGACTGCTAAACTCTAGCTATTATTTTCTTCTTATACCTTCTTTATCCACTCACTTCACCTCCCCAACTCTCTCATTCAACTAACTGTTTGTTGCCACCCCCTTATAATACAATAACTGGAAAAGCTAGAGGCCAGCTAAGAGATGGTGCCCAGCCACTTCTCTTCCTCCATCCCTGCCTCTAATTGTTCTCCAAGGTTTACCCAGTTTTTCAGCAACTACAGCCCACCTTCTCATGCTCCTTTCCACTGACATGGCTTCTCTGCACTCTCTAAATCTGTATTCCTTTCCTGCCTTTCAAAAACCCTGTTTAATTGTCACCTCCTTCCAGAAAATTGCTCTGCTTCCTGTGTTTATAATAAATCTCTCTTTGAGTTCCTGTTACCTCTGCACCAAGGCTGAGTGTCTCTAACTCTCTCAGCTTCATAAGTAGTTGTGAGGTACGATGTGTGTGTGGGAACTGAACCCAGGGCCTGTGCAAGAACAGCAGGTATTCTTAACTGATGAGGCATCTCTCCAGGCATTCAGTT